>JAFMSR010000499.1:0-50029 GCA_022818135.1 Saxidomus purpurata
ATGAAAAAAGACCATTTTTTCTTTAAATTATGATATCAGCATAATAAAGAATTTATAACTGCAGTGTCAAAAGTAGGACAGAAAAATGATGCGCCATATTAAAATCGCACCGTCCGTCTGTCCGTCCGTCCGTCTGTGCGTCCCCACTTACAAATTCGTGTCCGGACCGTAACTCTGTCATGCATTGAAGGATTTAAAAAAAACTTGGCACACATGTCTAGCACATCAAGACGATGTGTCGTGTGCAAGACCCACATCCCTACCTCAATGGTCAAGGTCACACTTGGAGTATGAAGTTATGGATTCCTCTATATATGCACACATTCGTGTCCGGACTGTAACTTTGTCATGCATTGAAATATTTTAAAATAACGTGGCACAAATGTCTAGCACATTAAGCCGACGTGTCGCGTGCAAGACCCACATCCCTAGCTCAAAGGTCAAGGTCATACTTAGAGTTTGAAGGTAATGGATTCCTCTATATTTGCATATATGCACACATTCGTGTCCGGACTGTAACTTTGTCATGCATTGAAGGATTTTAAAATAACTTGGCACAAATGTCTAGCACATCAAGACGACGTGTCGCGTGCAAGACCCACGTCCCTAGCTCAAAGGTCAAGGTCACACTTAGAGTTTGAAGGTAATGGATTCCTCTTTATATGCATATATGCACACATTTGTGTCAGGACTGTAACTTTGTCATGCATTGACGGATTTTAAAATAATTTGGCACACATGTCTAGCACATGAAGACGACGTGTCGCTTGCAAGACCCTTGTCCCTAGCTCAAAGGTCAAGGTCACACTTACAGTTTATAGGTAATGTAATCCTGTATATATGCATACATTTGTGTCCGGACTATAACTTTATCATGCTTTGAAGGATTTTAAAATAACTTTGCACAAATGTCTAGCACATCAAGCGGATGTGTTGCGTGCAAGACCCAAGTCCCTACCTCAAAGGTCAAGGTCACACTTAGTGTTTAAAGTAATGGAATACTGTATGCATGGTTACTCTGTCATGCATGGAAGGATTTTAAAATGACATTGAGTACATGGAGAGGACACAGACTGAGGCACCTCTTTCGGGGGCAATCGTCACTTGTGAGGGACAGCTCTTGTTCTTTATAGCAAGTGTTCAGTTTAATCTATGTTCGTCATATGTGTCAGTGTAGACGAAAATAAACAAAAAAGGATACTTGCGAAAAAAATTTAAAGATTGAAAAGAATCTACTGTATTTACAAAATAAATGCTTCAGGCATTCCACTACGTTACTGTCCATTTGTCTACTTACTGTACTTTGTTTCATTTAAGGTCATAGTATTTTCTTCCTGTTGTTTGGGATTGTATGGATATCTTACCAGTCTGTTGATGCTGAGGAGAAGTAAGTTTTAATGTGTTTTTATGAGACCTTTACATATATAATAATTTCAAATCTTTACAATACTTCAGTTATATCTGGACAGGTAGTTTATATAAACATTGTTCATCGGAAGGATGGGTATTTGGTGCCTTTTTTCTGCAAACAGCCAACTTTCCTACATAAAGTGAAGCGGGATTCGAACACCGATGACCCTAAGTGATTTAAAGCCAGCAGATTTAGTCAGCCGACCACGGAGGCGAGACCCAAATACATTTGGTGATAAGTCTTCTAAAATTCACTTGTTACAATACATTCTGAGATAAGTTCTCTAAATTTTACAGGTAACAATAAATTTGTTGATAACTCTTCTAAATTTTACGAATAAAAAACATTTGGTGATAAGTCCTCTAAAATTTAGGGGTTATGATACATTTGGTGATAAGTCTTCTAAAACTTATGGGTAACAGTGCTCCTTCTGTACCTCATCAATGCAGAGAAAGGGGAACATAATTACAGCGACAAAACGTACTTCGTAGTTTCTAAAGCATTAATGCATACATGGAAAATAAAGAACTTTAAACTTTACCCTGCTGTGGCATATAATTCTACCATTTCGATCAGTGTAGAGTTTGATCAGCCCGCACATTCGAATTTAATCATGATCTTCTATGTTCACTTTGAGTAATTAATGGAACCGCTATGTTTGAAAGATCTACAAGTCAATTACATTTGTACCAGCTTAGCATGGTAAGAGTTAAACGAACAAACTTGCGTGTTTTTTGTGCAGGTACGGGTATGTCTTGGCACCCCGTTTCGTCATTCCTGGCACGGATTTTGTAATAACAGTGGACCTGAAAAATTTCATAGAAATAAAAAGTGGTACATACGAGGTGACAGCAGATTTGAAGACAGGCAGCTTTACTGATATTGTAGCAGAAACAAAACAATTTTCTGACGGTAATTATTACATTTTCACGTATGTTTCTTAACCGTACGTTCCAAAAATCTTGTGGCAGATGTTCTGCCTTACTAATAGACCTATATTTACCAAATTTCAGACAATTGTTGCTTACTATGAGAAGATGTCTACTTTGCTATTGTAGTTTTGTCTTTTTATCGGGACAGTTACAAGAAATTATGACCCTTTACTTAGTCAAAATAGAATAATTCCACATGGCGATTTTGCAGCAGGCTCGCTCCTCAATTAAAGGCGATTGTATGTACATTACAATCTGGACAAAGTTTTGTTAATGTCATCATTCAGTAAGAGCAAAGTTATGGAAATCTATTTTTGTTGTGTTACAAAGATGTAAAATTTGGGCATTTGTGTAATATGGATGCAAATCTAGATTGTTTCTAAAAATGTTTTCAGGTAATCCAAGGGGAGACATAACCTTGAAGGTAAGTAGTATGCAAGAGTACATCAGCCTCACCTACCAGTGCATATAAAGCTGTATAATTCTATATCATCGCAAATTGTGTAATCATAAGGGCGTTAACTCCTTATTATACTATTCGCCAATCTGATAAAATTGTAACTGGCAAAGCTGCTAAAACTTGTTGTGCGCATAATACATTTTTTCGTACTCTACCTTTGGAAACATAAGTTATACAAGGGGTAGATATAGTATCCGATTAATTTTACCCTAACACCGGTCAATGTTGCTCTGATAACACCTTAGGATCATTGACATGGAACCAAAACGTTTCCGGAGAGGAGTCATAGGGTAGGGGAGAACATTGGCCACCCGGAATTACGGCAATGAGCCAAGAAAGTAGCTGGGTAATTATTTAGTGTATACTATTTTAAAGCAATTTCTGAGAATATTTTCTTTCGAAACACAAATCACAGATGTCCTAGATGTCCTAGCTGTTACAACCGCCCCCCCCCCCCCCCACCATAGGATTAACCCCATTTTTAGTCTTTGTTGATTAGTGTAAAAAATACGAATATGACGTAGGCCGGTTGTAACGAATGTTCGGATATAAGGAATAATATTTTCTGATGATAAATGATATGTAATATTATCGTATATATTGAACAAAAAAGTTATGTTCCGAACAGCTAAAAAACACGTTGATGTTTCATTTTTCTTTTGCCGTCTGCATCATATGAAAAATCATAGCACACTTTTAGCCTATTATTCAAAATGAAAACTTGTTAAATATTTCGAATTATGAAAAGTTAACGAAAGTCAGCTTTATTCAATTGATATTTATACTGACTCGGTCTTTAAAAGTATGAGTATTCATAAAATATTTACCGTCACCGTTTGAAATCGTGTGTGAAAAAAGGGTGAAAAAACAAAACTTGGATGACTAGGTTTTATGATGTTTGTGCGAGTGTAGTAAATCCGGGAGTATATTGTCGGGAAGATTAAATACGATGAGAATGAAAAATCAAGGAATACTAGACATCAACTTCATCACAGAAACGCTGGGAAATTTGACGATGTAGATTTGGTGTTGTTTGAATGGTTTAATGACGCTAGGGCCAGCAATGTCCCAATTAATTGGTTGATTCTACAGAAAAAAGCCGGCGTCTTCGTAGCTAAGATTTTAGATAGGCAATTTACATGGCATCATTCGTGTACGTATCAACACTCGCTGGCATAAAGGACTAATGAAACAGTTTAATAAAAATAAACGTTTGTAGTTATTGATATGATTATTGAGTATTACTCTTTAGTGTATGTGCATTTGTAGATGAAGATAAATTGGGACAGATATCCTGCGGTCAGGTCGTTGTCAATGGGTTGAAAATACAAATTTCATGTATTCCCACATGACATATATCCTGTTAAAACTGTTTCTTGTGAAAAAATAAACAGTAGTCTCTTCATGAGTGTAAATCGTCGACTTTAAAGGCTGATTGAGAAACATAAAAATCTGAAGCGAGCATCTTTTACACTGTACTTACACAGCTATTCATACGCGCACATTTGGTATCAATTTACGGTTTATAAAATGGCATTAATGTTTTACGTGTTTTGCAGAAAACGTGAATTTTATCAAGGATTTATAAGGTAGGGATCAATTTTAAAACTCGTAGTTTTGAAAGAAAAGTCAAGAAAACTGTAGGATAGTTTGGACACAGCGCTTTCTTCATAAAACCAGCTAATATCTAGTGTGACCAACTCTTCGACGTAAAACTGCCAATAAACAAGATCGCATTGACGTCGTTTGAACATCCTGTTCCATTCAAGTATCTATAACTATAAATGTCTACCTAACCTAGCATTACTAGTTTACTACCACCTGTGGTCCCTCTTGTTTGCTAGGCATAGCATCGCTATTCGTGCAATATTATGTGTTTTCATGTTAAACGAACAACCTAGATACCGATACTGTATGACATTGAAATCGCACATGCAAAAAATTGCATTAGAGTTCGCGTCAAATTATAAGGCAATTGAATTGTCAATATGATTTCAACTGAGTGCAACTGAGTGGTATAAGTGTACTTATTATGTGCTGAAAATTTGACAAACATTGGTTAAATGGTTACAAAGTTACACGAGAAAGAGTCATGCACACTTTCTTTTTTGTCTGAGTATACTAATAAACCCATACTTAATATCAACAGTCAAGGCCGTAAGACAAAAACGAAACATGAAAATAAAGGATCCAATGGGTTATGCCTTATCAGTGATATGTAATTCGCAACAAGTATTGCAACAAGATGAATACATTGACCATGACTTGTGTAGACGACTCTCGTGTATGTTTAATATTTATTACACCTTCATTAAAGTTGTTTCTCTCTGTAACCTAATCACACCACAGTTAGGTACAATATATTGAGGTTTTGTAAAAAAGTACTGTATTTTGGCTTCATTCTTGACTATAATTAAAAAATAATTCAATATATATCATCTAGATCGGTAGACGAGTAGGGTGAACAGTCACTTTGTCAGAATTGTATCTTTATTCAGCTGCATGTAGAATAGAACATGTTCACACTAGTTTGTTTCATTTAACACTTTCTTAATTTACGTAAAAACAGATGTTTTCGCCTTATCGAAATAATTTATTGTCAGGTTCCAAAATTGAGATTCAGTAAGCGATCGGAATATAGAAGTTTTGATAAATGTAGTTATCAGTGGATAGACACTTTGATGATTGACTTAGTTTCTAAAAGAATCTCGCCACTATACCTGGTAATGCCCTCAGGGGTATGACCTAAAATCAAAAATATCTACGATTGTCGCGGCAAAAAAAACAACAGAAAAATACTAAAACAATACACATTCACTGTTGATTTTGTGAAAGTTTCTTGTATTTATTTAAAAAACAGATTCCGCATGACCTTGACAATGATGATTATATGGTTTACGTGAACGTGTCTGCAGATGGTATACAATACGGAAAAACGGTGTTATACCCTTCCACCAACCATCAGATGCACTCAGTACTCATACAGACGGACAAGGGATTGTATAAAGCTGGGCAAACAGGTAAAACTCCCCGTGTTGTTTACATATAGAGTATAATTGTTGGTGTAATTTAGTAATGCTTTCTAATAATTTCGCCATTGGTGCACCAACAGTGATGTTATCAGCACATTTCAGTTCGAGTCTGTGAAATCATTGTGCCTATGCACATACATACTATAAAGACCCAGTTTACACACTCGAAAAATTAAGTTACCTTAATTCTAAAAAAAAACATTGTTTTCAACATATGTCTATTATAAACCAGACATATAGTGAAAACTGTGTATACTGGGTTCACCTGTAACCAAACGTCTGCGGTTAAAATATCATATAATGCATCGTTATATTTCGATAAAACACTGAAAAATTATATTGATACCAAAATCGTTAAATGTTTTCAGTTGTATCTATATATACAGTGACTCTCAACTGCCATCGTGTACTTGTCTTACATCAGCAAACTATAGTAGAATGAAACAATTAGTTGTATGTCACTGCGCCCGAAATCCCAAACCTTTATTCTTAAAAATGTCAACATTACCTGCTTTCAGTACAGTTCAGGGTGATGATTGTAAATGCCAAAAGGATAGTCGAAGTCAGACCAATGACGATTGAAATATTTGTAAGTTGTCTAAGTTGTCACTTCTATTGTTGTAAGGAGTAAATTTATGTACCCGATATTTGTAAGTACATTGTAGTAGCTCCATGTACCACGTCTTTTTAAACAGCCATTCCCATTCTTTTTAAAAAGCGAATTCATTTTCTTAAGTGACCACTTGATTTATCAACATTTTATGTGAGGCTACGCTTCAGTCAGTCTTTCTATTTTGCAACAAAAGTAAAATGTAATTCATATGTGTGCCTTTTTTCCCAAACCAAGGATGGTGAAAAAAATAGAGTGAGACGATGGGCGAATGTCTCTGACAACAGTGGTGTATTCGTCGGTAAAATGGAGATGTCTGAGTATCCGGTTCTAGGAACTTGGTCTATCCAGGCTAAGGCTGACGTAAGCATTTGGTCTGTGACGAGCATCTTATCGGCTACGTCATTGTATGGTAGAATCGCGAAAAGTTACAAAATAACGACTTTTTTAAAAAGTGTGTCAGTGTCACTGGACTGCCCTGTAATTGTAACAAAATACCAAAAAATATAACCTAAATAACACCATATCATGAAAAAATACACAAAAAATGGTAAAAAGTCACTTTCTGACAAACCCCGTATTCACTGTTCTATATTATTCACATGATGTTGAACGTTTTCGACAGGGGGTCCGGTCACCGCTCATTTTGTTACATTCAAGCAAGCAATTGAAGATCAACAGCGGTAAAAAATACAGGGCAGTTCAGTACTATGGCGCCAGTGGTCAATGTAAACAAAGATAGACAGAAAAATAAGTTTTATTTAAATGTTACATTTAAAGACATTTAGGGAAACATGGAGCGCCAGAATAACAAAATGGAGACGGCTCACCATAGTTTAGTTTAATCATAATTTATTGCATATATACAAAATACATGTACACACAAACAGACACATGACACAACAAAACAAAAGCAAATTGGTCGGGCCACAAGTTCTATCAACATTAGTGGACGGCCCTTCCAAATAATTGTGATATTACTATCACCATAGGGGTAGCTCAATTGGGATCTGAGAGACATGGGTTCGATCCCCGCCAGGGTCTGTCAAGAAACACTAATTCCACATTGTCTCTCTCTCTCTATCTTCCTATGAGGTTGATTCCATCTCGAGATTACTTAATTTAAGGTGTAAGAACTTTTCGAAACAAATAAATAATGACAAAATAATAACAAACACAAACTGTAAAAGTGATTAAATTTTAATTCATCATTTGTTCTCACATATTCGAACAGTTTTCTTTTATAGGGAATATCTACTGGAAGTCAAAATTTTGAAGTCAAGGAGTTTGGTAAGATTTTAGTTACAATTTATATACTTATAGTTATATTAAACAGAAAAAAGATCAGCACAAAACAAGTATCCTGATTTATAACTACATAAATCGTACATAGGCAAAGGCTCAATTGTATTATTTTGTCGAAATCTTTCATAGTATAACGGATTTTCTTGATTCCTGTATTTTCCTGCAGTTTTGCTATCATCTGAAAAAAAAAAAACCATAGCTCTCGATCTTAATTCATTTTGCCGTCCGTTAGTACATTTGTATATAAAGTATTTATTATATAATTCCCAGGAGTACAATGACAAATAGCTCGTGTTTTACATTGAAAGCCGTCTTACAGACGTACATTGTATTAACGTGTACTAAAAACATTAGTTTCTTTACTTTTTTAACCGATAAGTGCATGCACATGTTAGATTTATAGCACAGTATTTTTTCAATGATATTGCAAAAAGTAAGAAAGGCTTTAACTTTTTTTTCTGAGAATAAAAATCTTGAATACAAAAGAAAGGCATATGTCAACACTGTGTTAGAGTACGTACAATGTAGAACATAGTTCTATCATTATCCTATCAGTAAGTTTAGTTTTCAAAATATCTTATCAGTCAGAGTGTGATGAGATCAATCTTACATCAGTCACAATGTTGTGATGAAGGTCTACATTTTTCAGTCGTATACGTACAACTTTTACAAAAAGCATTAAATAAAATGCTTCGCGCTCGTTAATTTATTTCAAATTGTGTCACTTTTCGTCGAGATATCTGTGTCTACTCAAAACAAATCTGTTTTTCTTAATTTCCAGAACTGCCAAAATTCGACGTAACACTGGATTTACCGGGTGTCGTTTCACTCCGTGAGGATTATATGGAAGGAAGTGTAGCTTCGATGTAATTATATGTGTGACTTTTTAAATATTTATCTAATAACTTCATAGACCTTCTTAATGAACAAAACATGAACAACACCTCATAATATATAAGATAAATTTTTATCAATGGAGTTGAAAAAAGTAATGATCAACATTTTAATGTGTTTGTATTAAAGGCAACACATATTAATAATATGTGTATATTTTGTTGATTCCCATAGCCGAGCCGATAATATCTTTATAGGTACACGTTTGGAAAAGGTGTTACTGGTTCAGTTGAGTTAGTCATATCATACGGGACCCTTGAAATCAGTGAAAAGTACAAGGTAATTTCCACAGAATGCGTATTTAAATTGTGTTCGTTTGTCTGTTTGGTGAAAAATATCAAAGTACTGTAGTAGCGATAGTGATATATTTAAGATATTCCAGATATTGAACATTGATATACCATTGAAGGATAGACCGTAGTGTATGGTTACACAGGAAGGTAGTTAATTGAAAACATTCACATATACAAAATTGGAAGTGTAACAGTCCTTGGACATTTTTTGTAGAAAATTAAATTAACAAAGCCACCTAATTGCTAAGACACCGGCTAATCGTCATTTCACAGGTGCTTAGCAACCGGTGTGATCTGTTTGTTGTGGGTGACGATAGATCGAAACTTTTCTAAATTTTTAAAACAGCAATTGTGTAATGTAGATTATATCTCCAACGTGTTTCAGAAACGCATAGAATAGCATCATTTGTTCTTATTTGAAGCTTACAGATGGTGAAGCAGCAATAAAGATTGAAATTTCCGACATTGAGGCTATATTAGTTGCGCACACTGGACAGGAGACGAGTCGGTATACTATTAGCTCTTCAACGCCGTCATTTATCACTTCACAATATGGGTCTCCGAATAGCAAGTAAGATGTCATGGGTCGCAAGCCTGATTCTTTTATAAATTTTGAAGCGATATCTATCAATTAAGCCACACCAAATTCAAAACTTGTTCATCGGATTTTTTTTAACAAAGGGGCGGCGAGCGAAATCTTTTTTTTCATTTTTGAACAAAATATGAGCGAGCGAAGAGAGAAGAAATACTATATGTAAACACAACTCGTTCTTAGACTGGACTGCTTAAAAAATTAGTCCATCATTGTTTGCATTTGAACTTTAGACATACATTTTTTTTATTTTCAATGAGCAAATACAGAACATGTGATCGGGTTAACTGAAATATGCACGTACTTTAGACAGAAAAGGTTTACTGAGAGTTTTTCATTTACTCCCGAGACCTGTTTATTTTGGCATCCTGCTCACTCAAAGTTTTCTTTGTTTGGCAGTTTTGTTCCCTTAGTAGTATGAACGTAAGAAACGAAAAATACGATTGGCTGTCTTGAAATAATCATCGAATCAAAACATAACTTTCTTTCCGCGTGTTTACTGATAAGGGGAAATTACTACAAAATTTCTTCGAGCTGGAGTAAATGCCGGACACTGGGTCCGGAACTCTCGGAAAACTTATCGGACCGAGCTCAAATGTGTCTGTTCTGTCTAGATGTTCGGGGTATTTCGGGAAGACTGTCATTAACTAAGGTAATTTGTACCGCAATTTTTATTTTTTGTCGTCTTCACAATTACAATACGCTGTGCGGATGCTATTTTGTTTGACCGTATGACTAAAACCCACGTCATGCCGACACAAAATGATTGGGCACAACCAATTTTAATATCAATTTTCGCGCAGGTGTGAGCACATGTAGAAAAACAAAATTAAAATATTTATTTCTGCTTTTAAGCAAGTTGCGTGCGGCAAATCCTATGAACAACTTTTCAATTAGGTGTGGTCTTATGTATGTGAAGGTATAAAGCGATACGTGTAGCTCCTTGCTATCTTTGTAACGTCGTGGTAGACCGTCTCAATAGTTCGAGCCTCGGACAGACAGTACATTTCATCACTCTGTGAAATGTGGTATTCCAATGTTGGATGAAAGAGAAATGCTTAATGACTATCTAAGGGCACTTGCAATGTACTTTGATATTTTCCAAGTGCTGAAATGCTGAAATATATACTTTCGAGGGGGTGTTTGTCACGGTATGGGCCTAATTATATTCACCAAACAAAGTTTGGGACAGGTATATAAGAGTCAATCGTCGGTCGTATGGTCGGTCTTAGTGTTGGTTTTCATGTCTGCTGGAATCTTCTTGTCTCCGTTAAGGATTTCATAAACACAAGTCAAATGCTCATCTCATCAGGGCGTCGAGCAACACTCTCAAATTAAAGGTCAATGTAACTCTAACAGGTCTTTGTTTTGTTTTTTTGTTTCTGTCCATATCTACTAAACCAGATGAAATTTCATAAATCTTTGGTTGAATTTTCACCTTGTCATGGCTACGTGTAGAACCTGTGTTTCAATTCCTCCAGCGCCAGATCATTGTCACATTTTATGGGTGGTTGTTTTTTTGTTATCCTCTCCGTATCTCCAGAACCACTTGAATGAGTTTCTTTAAATAAGGGTCAAATGTTTATCTCATCCAAACATTGTGCTGCATCAATTTTATGACTAACCTGCTTGCTTAAGATCAAGATCATACTTAAGAAATAATAAATGTCTCCCTGTATTTTATCATTGAATAAAATATAGTCAGGAATTTGGATGCGTAGTAATTTAATCACGAGTGATTTAATTTTACGCATCCAAATGACTGACTGTATTTTATTCAACGATAAAATACAGGGAGACATTTATTATTTCTTAAGTATGATCTTGATCTTAAGTCAGGAATTAGCTCAAACGTGACAATGTTTATAACCCACGGTTAAGCTTTGCCAACTTCAAGGTCAGTGTCACACTTAGAAGTCATTGATCTTTCGTGTCCAGCTCTGTCTGTTTATTTTATGTTAATTGTTAACAATAAAAAACGCTATAACAACGACAAGGTCTACAGTTATTTTGATTAACAACCTCGGAAATGACTAACAGTTATTGCTATTTAAAAATTGTAGCAACGAACAAATAAGTACAAATACGTGCTTTATGCAAAATGTATACTTCCGTGGAAAATTATGAACACTCTGAAATTAATTGAACTATAGAAGTATGGAAAATGTATACGATATATATTAATTGCAGTCAATACACAGTTAAAGTGACGGCAACAGTTACAGAGGACATTACAGGTATTTCCAAAAATGACACCATGTCCATGAAATTTGTTCAGTATGACGCACAACTGAAGCTAGAATTTCCAAATGAGAAGTTTTACTTTCTACCGGGGGAGACTCTTGAAATTAAGGTAAATGAATTACAAAAAATGCAAAGCCACATTTTTGGTAGCTGTACTTATTTAACATGCATTTCGTTTAACTTATACTTTTTATGATTAAAGTTTGGCTTTCCCAAAATGATGCATTTTTATGATGGATTTATGAAATAATATCCGTTTTAGCGTTGTTCATCGTTTAATAAACTATGCTTTGGAGTTTTGATGCGCAGAAATTAATCATGAAGGCCGTATGCCTAAGTAGTTTATAATTGCGCACCAATAGAGTAAATTATTAAACGGTGGACAGCGCTGAAACGGATATTATTTCATAAACCTACCATAGAAATGCATCATTTTGAGCAAGCCAAAAAAAGATATTATTTCGATTCTAATACAACTAGATATTACAAAAGATGAATAAATGCAATGAGTTATTTTCTACGCGTATATTTGTTTAACGTCATGCGGCACAATATGACGTCATGTTGACGGCATACCGGTTAATGCATAATTTATATATCATAATAAAACATATTTTCTTGTATATGGAGACAAACTCGTAAATCATGTTAGAATATTTTGTTAACATTAGTCACATACAGATAATAATAGCCGTATCATTCATAATGGTTTTGTTCAGAAATGAGGATTACGTGTGATGTACGTTCACGCCATATATGCTTCAGTATGATGACATTGTTTGACATTTCGTATACAGGCCAGAGTGACACGTTTAACAGGGTCACCATATGAAGGTCTGGCGTCGGAGGACTACATGGTTACGCTTTTTGTGACATATCGACAGATAAACCAATATCAAGATGAAACATTGATTTACAGAACAGAGTATTCCATTGACAACAGAAACCTATTTTGGTACCTTATTGATGAGCATATGATAACGAAGGAAATGGAGTCGCTTAAGGCAGAGGTAAGTGGATCCGTTTTCGAGCCACTGCCTGGCTACTGAAAATAGTGCCTTTGGGCAAGACGCCAGATGCCTTGGTGTCTCAGTCCAGTAAATAAGTACCAGCAAAAGATACTCATTGTTGATATTAAAGGGTCGTTTTACTAAGAAATAAACTCAGCAAAGAAATTGCTCTCTCAGCTTTGATGAAAATGATCAGTTTTATAATGCTTTTAGATACGAGGTTGAAGTTGAATTGGCACATATGTTGTCATCTAGTAATTTTCTTCGTAAGAATGAGTCACCAAAAATCTCAATAGGAATTATTGATGTCATTCTAAAAATTGCAAAACGTAATAAAGCTCCAGGTGCAGACAATGTGACCTGTGAACATCTCTTACATGGGGTCTTCTTGTGAAGAGAATTTTGGCTAAGCTTGTTACATCTATGTTATAATATTCTTACGTTCCAACAAATATGAAAATGGGTATATTAGTGACTACTTTTAAAGGGGGAAACAAGGATAGAAAAAGACCCAAATGGCTATCAAGTGATCACTTTAACTTCAGCGTACTTAAACTTTTTGAAAACAATTATTTATGAACGTTTAATATCAGTTCAAACTCTATGAACTCACAAATTACAAGGTGGTTTTCAGGATTGTTTGGGGATGCTTAAGACGGAGTTGATAATGTTACTTTTAAAGGCATTTTAAATATGTACACATATCTGAACTGTGTAGTTCGCCTTAGAAATATCTGCTCAAAAGACGGCTCCCTCATACTACAGGACACTCGTCAAGGGGGAATAACTAGCCCTTTTTTGTACTTAGTATATATTGACGGTCTCATTCAAGAGTTAGAAAAGTGTGTTCTAGGGTTTTGTATTGCGGGAATAGACTGCAGCTCTCTCAGTGTTGCTGATGATATGATCCTTGCTTCCTTTTCCAAAGTCGGTCGTCAAAAAATGGAATATGTTACGAGTATTCTTGTAAATGGCGGTATCTATACAATGGTAAATGTGCTGTAATCGTATTTAACAGGTCGACATATGTGTTTAAAAGTATTAACAGAACATGGAAACTTGGATCTAATGATATTATTGAAACTGAAAGCTATATCACTACGCGTCATATCTCTAGAAATGAATTTACTTACAGCTTGATTTCTTATATTGACTGCAATACAGAATTACATTTGGGATTTATACCAATGATAGTCAAAGTGTTAACAAAATGTTCACTTAAACGCCATTTATTAGACTTTTGAGCTCATGCCAGTTTCCACGAAAATCTGTATGGAGACCACTAGTCCGTAAGACAGTATATGATTATGCTCATTCTGCTTGGGTGTCTAGAATTTCACCAGACAGTAGTTTGTGCAATTTTCTCTTTATTAAACCTAGACTTCATCGCGTAGCTGATCTCTGGCCACTCGGTAGATCATCGCCGTCCTTGGCAAGGCACTGTGATAACTGTATCAAAATTATGGTCAAACTGTTCAGTAACAATTTTTCCAGTTGCTGCGAGCGTTGTAGCTCTAGATTCTCTGTTTTATATTGTGAACACATAGTATTGGACTGTCAATTTAACTTGCGTTACAGGATTATCATTGGAAACATTATGCAACTCTCTGGATCTCAATTTTTAACAAAGTATTTGACATTAAACAGAAGATAGTTGGCTTACTTACAGGTTTCCGTAATAGTTTAGATGACAAAGAGCACAATCAATCGCTACTGGTTAGATTAGTTCCAGTTTTAAGTAAGTTATTGGAACACTTTCACAAGGCATGATGGTGATATGGTAATACTGCGTCTTTTACACTTTATGTATAGATACGAATGCATAAGTCGACAAATTGTTTGATTATGTGTTGACCATAAATTCTTACATGTAAGTCATACGACATATGATTAACTTTGTTTTTAATTTTTATGTCGACCTTTTTGTTCCTTTCCAGATTAACCGTGCAAAACATATATAATGCTGTAAAAAACATTACTATGTAGCCGTTGGCACATTTATCTCTCCTGTTTACTGCTACGCAAATATAGAGTTTCTTATATTTTCGTTTTCGTAGTAAGGACTTTGTATCTTTAAAAGCATGTTCAATTACTCCAAACGTTTTACATTAGCCGGTCTAAGGTATTACAAATAGGAGTAAATGTTTTTTTCTACATTGTCTTGTATTCTACATTATATAATTCTCTTTGTACTCTCTTTATTTTGTATACTTGTATTGTCATTTGCCTTGTAGCATGTGTGCATGGTATTTCTTGTGTCATTTACCTTGTATCTGATATGTTGTAATATGACCGTTCCTAGTTTGTATAATTTGTGCTTCATTTGTTTAGTTGTTTTTTTTTCCATTGTCTTGTAAAACATGTGCTTTGTTCTGTATTTTCTGTATCTGTTAATTTGTGTTGTTTTTTGTATTCTCTTTATTTGTTAAATTATAACCTACTTATCTTTATGGTGGAAAAATAAAATCAATCAACCAAACCCTTAGAAACACTGGACTCATGAAGTTTTACAGAAAAACATAGTCCTTACATATTGATGTTTCTTTCAGGTCGAGCTTATTGATAAGAGATCGGGTAAAATAGTCAGTCAAGAAATAAAGTATTTTGACCAGACGAAAAGTACAGACGGGAACTTTCTTGGCGTAGAAAAACGATCTCGCCCTGAGGTGTTAGTAAGTATACGATGCAATTTATATTTAAAAGAGTCTTGAAATTAGAACATCCGGGACGTTGAAAGACATATCAAGTCATATACATAGCATAAAACATTATCAAAAGACAGTGCACGTTTTTGCTTTTATAACTCTAGCTCATGGTTTAATGTATATTTCCAAAAAGTAGGATTTATTTTCTACATTTAAAAAGTCTAAGAACCTTTCCTCATTTCTTGAGTAAAGCGCACAAAAACCATATCTTGTACAATAATTCGTTTTGTGGAACATGTTAAGCTGAACCTCATCAGTATTGCAAAGAATTTTGCTGCACAAGGTTGTATGGAAACAGGTAATACATAATATCGTGCTGAGTTCAATGCCAACAACTTAGATATATATTGGATCTTTGAACTCTCTACGACTATATTTAATAGATTTGTTGGATTGGCAAATAAATCTTATTTTGTCAGTTCCAGAATATTGGAGCGACTGCAAAATATAGAATATACATGATCGGCACAGGAACTATGACGGCGACATATAACGTAAGTCCCTTGTGAAATAAAACTTTCAGAAAACTGTTTTATATCGTTATATTTGATCAGTTTAAATGTCATGTCCGTAATACAAATAAAAATTAGTACATTTTACACCTACATTATAAACAAAATACTTAAATACAGAAATTTTCAGAAGATTTAATGATCAATTTTCGAATATCCACTTGAAATGATAGAAATGAATGCAAATGAAAATGTTTCTGCACATGTTATTTGCAATATTTTGAATGATGTCCTATCAAAGCATGTCCCAATCAAAGTTGACGGAATTAAACGTGACACCCAACCAGAATGGTTGAAAGGTTGTTTTAAAACAGTAATAAATTTATAAAAAGTAAAGATATTGACGAATATAAAATACTGAGAATTAAACCTTAATTTTGTATATTTAAAAATTATATAGTTAATTAAAGTCTCTTCATTGCATATTTAGTACATTGCATAAATAACTAAATATAGAATACCATGAATAATGACATTCATACATGAATTATAAAGACATGCATTTGTAAAAATGCATTTGTAGTCTCAATAGAAGTCAATTAGATTCGTTTACCCGTATCTGACTAATATTACAATCATGTGTATCACAGTTAAATAATCTTATTTTCTATTGTTACAAAATTATGTAGGAAGGACGGACAAGATGGCGGCGCCCATGAAATGAAATTTTGACTGAAAACGTTATTTACATTTTAGATATAGATATTTGGAACTATTACACGTGTACAGGACTATATATACATTTAACATATATATCTATAAAATATCAACCAGTACATGCCTATATAACATATAGACATGTCACTTCACATAAAGCTAAGACAAAATAAAATACCCAACCTACTTACATACAAAGTCACTTCTTCTTCTAAAATAAGAAAGCAGGTTTTGGCTGTAAATCGAACAAGCTCTTTACTGGTAAAGATATGTATGATCTAAGGATGGGAACAAATATTCGAATATTCGCATTCGTTCCGAATATTCGAATGCAGTTTTAGGATTCGAATATTCGTTCATTTTTTCGTTTTCTTTTTCATTTGTTTAAAGTTCGACAAAACGTTGACAAACACACGAAAGCCTTACAATATTTCACCAAATAACTGCTTAATAGCTCGGTCGGTGTTTTGATAATACGTGTCATTATTGCAAATTTCGGATCCTAAATTGCAATCAGTTTTTCAGTTTGTTGTTTTAGTAATTCATACGTGGTGTCATTTTCTAGCGCCTTTATTTCATATTTTGTGATGTGCGGATCTTAATGTTTTGTTGAAAAATTAGCTCCAAATTCGGCGATGTATGTCGGCTGTAACAGATTAACGTAATAGATTTTAAGTTAAAAAAACAATCATCTTCGCTTACTCAATTGTAACCCAATCAAAAATTATTACTTAAAGAAATGCAGCAAATAATACTTTGAATAAAGAAAGATTGATTCGCACTGAATCCACTTTGCATCAAAGTCCGATTTATTTACTTTACTTAAGATCAGATTTGACAACGATATATCAAAATGTAGTCGTAATAGTAAGGACAACAACGTAGAATCAATAAAAAACAAACGTAAATATTTATTTTATCTATGAAAATTATAATTTCATTTTTATTTACTAAGACAATGTTTTAGCAATCTAATTAAAATCATCTCCTCAAAAACGCTACGCTATGATTCAGAAGATCGTGAACTTTAGTCAGATTGATGTTTTAAAATCCTAAATGTTGAGAATCATGAATTTAAGTGACAATTTCCCGAAAAGTTATTGATAAGTAATCACAGCCAGAATAGATCATACTAACGATGATTAACGAATACTATAATTAGTATTCGAATATACGTATAGACTATTCGAATACATTCGAATATTCGAATCAAATTATTTAACTTTTCTGAATGTTTTACTATCCGAAAAGTATTTTATCCGAAATTATGTATAGTTCGCTAAACTTTGTATGATCTATTCGGAACAAGAGCAATGATAAACATCAGAGTTTATGTTTTGCTTTACTAAAAAGCTCGTTACGTAGATCATCATATAACAGACATTCCATATTAACATGTTTCTCACTTTCAATTTTATTATTTTTATTAAAAATAAACTAATTAATGAACATAGTAAAAGCCATTAACGAGCATTTTGTAAATATTTCAAACATTATCTGTAAAACAGCTTTTATTGCTGAAAACTTTTCAGAAATCGAAAAAAAATAATACATTTATTTTGAAATCTTTAAATTGAATAAATCACAGCCTTTAAAGTAAAGAAAATAATCGACGATTAAGACTACAATAAAAATTTGTTTTTATTGCATTGGCCTACGGATACTTAGATACTTTAGTGATCATATAACATCAGCTATCGCTTATATCATAAACCAAAGTATAGAACAAAATGTTCCTCTACTCTCTACATGTATAACTAGTACATATGTATGCCTTGTCCATATTTAAAATTGTGACAAGAGTCCAAGTAATGGTGTACCTATTTCAATTTTGCCAGTACTTTTAAAAATGATTTGAAATACCCATTGCCTCACAGATACAGGTATGTACTTCAAAAACACAAACTTATACATGACAACCAATCAGGATTTAGACAACATTTATGCAACACTGCTTTAACACATTTGAAAGACACTTGGTTAAAGGTCATCGACTCTGATAAATGTATAGGTACTTCTAGGTTTTCATAGATCAATGAAAAGCCTTCCATTTAGTTGATCATACAATTTTAGTACACACACTCCGATTGTATCTTTTTTCAGAAAAATAAATATTCAATTGAATCTTATCTTACTGACAGATTTCAAGTCATTAAATCTGGAAATGACAAACAAAACGTTTAGGCGTCGGACTGTTCCACAGGATTCAAATCTAAGGCCGCTACTGCTTTTAATAGATAATGTTTACAATTCCAGAGAGTCAGTCACGACCTATGAAGTATAACAGTATATACATACAAGAACTACATGCCGAATAAAAAAACATAGGTGACACATTTTGTTGTGGAGAAGGAATATAAATATAGTCTACAGACTATTATAGCACCTTATCATTTATTCCAATTACTTTACATAACAATTTAAACATTACTAAGGAAATATTAACCTACGCTGTATGAATCAGGATTTGATATTGGAAAAATTCGAACTGATCTTCAAAAATTCTATTCATATATCACTATGGCATTTTTATAGTCAATTCGAGTGTTTTAAATATGATTAAAGCACTCGCAAAAGTAGGCGAAGTTTCAGACATGGAAGTAGCTCCTTCCGACTTTTCTACAATTTACTTTCGCGCGCAAAAAAAAACAATAAAAAAAACAGAAACAACATCTGTATAAAGATATCGGTCGCATGAAATATTTGTGATTAAGAACCTAAATATTATATTTGATTGCGACAGTTAAGCCTTAGAATACCTTCACCTTGTTTTCTTTTAAAAAGGCCTAACAAATTCTAAGATTAACCGTCATGCAGAATTTTAATTTTGGGAGACAAAACAATGAATGTAAACGTCTACGTCATCACACTGATGCCATTAGTCTACGTCAGAACGTTATACAGTTCAGTTTCGCGTAGGGATATTTAAAACCGATTGTCTGCTTTGTTAGGTTCTGAATCTGACGTCTGTTGCATAATGCCATGTATTTTATAAATTAAAGTTTGTTTAATATAGTTTTGTATGATATCTTGAATGTTGGCTCGAAATAGGTGAGTGAATTCCAACAGCCACTCTTTATGCCATTTTACACATTATTGTCGAACTGAAAAAAGGTCCGTAGTAGTTACGATAGTTTTTATAAATTCGGCCCATAAGAAACTTTATCATCGTGAGTGATTCCGCCCGGCATATCATGGGGAATGCTTCAATTTAGATAAAAACACTCCAAGTCCTTGATTAATTGATAATTAATACGTGGTGTAGTTTAATCAATATGGAATTGAATCCATCCAAAACACATGTAGATTTGTGACTACAAAATGAAACATACACAATGTATCAAGAAACTATTTCACATGAAATTAAAAATTGGTGAATCCCTCATTGAAAATATCCCTATCATAAGGTACTAGGAATTTCACTTGACAATTGTCTATTATGAAATATAAAAATATCAAACATATACGTACATAAATTATAAAATTTCACTCCTGAAGCGAATATCATATTACTTAACTGTTGTTTTATAATGCCTTCGTTTAATGAAACAATGTGTACTATGATATATCTTAAGTTTTAAGTGTTTGTGAAGTGTATAGGTGTTTCATTCAGCAAACATTCCATTTAACATGTTTCACAGATTTATATCATTATCTTTACATTGGACAGAATATAATTACGTTTGAATCTAATAAGAAACGTGTTAAAAATTTTGTACAGCTGTATTAACCTTTTTGTCTTAGATTATTTCAAAAGGTGTTGTAATTAGACGAGGACGTTGGTTTTCTCTCACGGAGGACGACCCCTACGATTTTGAAATTCTGGCAACTGGGGACATGGTTCCATCATTTACAATATTAACATGGTTCATTCTCCGTAATGGAAAAGAACAATCAGGATGGGATTCTGTTGCAGCAAGCATCCTAAATATAGTTGTTAATGGACCCCCTACCCAGGTTAGTTAAATAGATCCAAATGTATCTTTTTTTAAAGTTGATGAATAAATAACAGTATAAAAATGGAATCAGTATGTTTCAATTGAATGTATGATTGATTGATTTCTGATCTGGTTCATTCTTCTGACAAATAAGTATGAAATTCTGCCTCGGCAGCTCTCTTAGTTATTTCAAATTCTAAAAAGATAAATGTCTTACAAGATCCTAAGGCTGCCAGATAAAACGGACAGGGATTTTACTGAATGCACTTAACTCAAATTTCGTTAAAAAAAAAACATTATGACACTTTCTGACAAGTTACAACTGCACTTGATTTAATGGGATATTTAATGACGCCGCACGTAAACGTGGCGTCAGTATTGAATAGGTTTCAATTTAGTTCCATGGGGGTGCATAATCGAATAGGGAGCAGCCAACATTATTATTGCAAATAAAACTTATGTACAGATGGTTAAAAAACCGGTTATTAATTAATATATTAAATGATGAATATTGAATCCAAGTACATGTGTCTTTAACCTTTAAGTATTAAAAAAATTTGGACACATTTAATGGGTATTTAATTACTATTCCGAAAACTCGTAGGCTAAGGTTATTTTATAGCTTAATAGACCGTACGACCCGATTCGTCAAAGCTCAGAAAAAAGTTTCGAAGGATGTTTTGCTAACTTAAAACATTCAGAATTATATATTTAGGTCCTTAACGTGATAAATCTATGAAAATCCATTTTAAAGTATAATGTAGAAATTGTAAAAAAAAACGTTCACCCAACAATGCAATATGCAGGACTGTAACGTGATTCATTCCATTATTTGTACGTCATAGCATTTTCTTGCGAGACGCATTCAAGCGACCAATGGAAAAACAACATACATGTAATTAATTACGTGATGTTCGTCTGCTTGAGTACCAACAGAAAAAACCCAACGCATATTGGTATTATCCGAAAACGGTATTTAGCCTTTGTATATATGACAATACAGTCAATCTGATAGATATTTTAGGGTGCGATTTATAAGAATAATTTAAAATAACTTTCATCGGGGGTGTCCAAACTTTGCAACTTATAATGACATGCAGTATATTCTTTTCCACAATATTTACACTCTGTCTGCAAATTGTATTTGCAAAGGTTATTTATACATTCTGAAATGCCTCTGCTTCCTTTAAGTCATGCTTCAAAAACATGCGCGGCAAAATTCGTCTTGTTCTATACTTACATTGACCAACAGTTTATATGGAAGTGAACCCTGTTATTTATATATTAAGTGAAATTGAAACATTAGAAAAAATGATGTCGAAAAAGGAAGGGGAGTATCCCCAATTTATTTTGTTTTGAACATGTACACTTTGTAATAAACTTTTAATAATTTGTTTTATATACAACATGTACTATTATACTTATAGAAACTTACATAGTTTCCGTCTTGAAATCGGTCAGACGTTCTGTTAATGTACATGTATAACAATAAACACCCCATGTACTGAAACAGATACATTTTCTCAAATGACAACGTAAGGGAGAGTAATTGTTCTTTTAATACTCCGCTTAACATCCCTTCTGCTCCGTGTTCCTTTACGCGTAGAACAAAGTCCGTATATATATTGTGTGTGTCATGTTTCTTTCTTCAGACAAAAAGATTGGTTCGGCAACTTTAATTGTGTAAAAGAACAATTACTTTCTGGCTCCTGCAATAACACAAATAATTAGATTTTACTTATAAATCGATTGCTTTAATTGCTGATGAAAATTTATCTCCTGGTGACAAGACTTTAAACCGGTAGGTAATTACTGAATGTGTTTGTAGTATTCCAGTTATTTTTTTCTGTTGAGCAATGTTTTACGTTTGAAGCTCATTCTAGGATACAAGTATTGCGTTTGAAAAGGATTCGGTGAAGCCAGGGAGTAATGCCCGTCTGAATCTACGATCGAGTCCAAGATCTTCTTTGTACGTTCTTGCAGTAGACAAAAGTGTGCTGCTTTTGGACAAAGGAAACGACATAACTGAGGTAATTCTTCAATGACATTTGGTGAGACATTATCGTAAGTGATATTTCACTTAAAATATCAAGATTTATGCACTTGATGTTCCATTACAAAACAAATACAAAATAAAAAAACAGCAACTGAAAAATTATATACATACGATCCAAACAAGATTGTATTCATATTTCTTATGTATTGAACACACCGTTATATTAAGGAGTTATTAAGTTCGCGACTGTTAAAGTTTGTATATTTATTCGTTTTTTAATGGCAAGATATCCCCTGAGGGCTTAAAGAGGCAGATCGGTCACTTTAAGATCGATAAGAAAAAGAGACAGGATTGTTTAACATGATAGAAGATACATATGCACAAATTTGGAAAATAAAAACTTTCTCTTTTTTTTCTTTTGTTCGAAGTCTATGTTACCGAAAATGAATGAAGATCCAGTGATATCACCTGTGCGGGACAGAATTTCTACATCGACGATTTATGTGAGTCAAACTAGTACTTTAATGTTAACGTATTTTGTGGCAGGGTATGTATGCATCCAATAGTTTTAAGGTATCTACGTACAATAACCCGGCTTTATCATTTTGTATAATAAATTATTGAATTCACGAATTTTAAAAAATAACAGAATATTATGTCCATTCGCACTCTTGATTTAACACAAAATTTCCGTAGAAAAACAACGGCCTATATCTTTTTTCACTCTGATCATTTTATTAATCAAATTTACAGCACATTTTCTCTGGTTAACGGTATGAAAAAGTATAGAAATATGCATCACGCTTGACGTATCAAACACATATTAGCTCCATCCTAAGAGATAAGGTTGAGATGTTAAAGAAGGTTGTCGGTGGAGATGAATCAGGGAAAACTTTCTGGATTCTTCTAATTTTGTTTTAACAGTTTAACGCTTAAAGTTAACACGACACAGACTACTTGCTGTTTGCTTTCTTTACAGAACGCTGGCATGACATTCCAATATTTCCGACTGAGAGATCCCTTCTCCGAAACATTTTCCACATCAACCTCTTCTTGTATGTATGTAGAAATCTTGTGTGAATGCTTTGATTTATCTCTTTGATCACTTGCTGATGTATTAAAACCAGTGATCACTTATTTTAGAAATACTATTAATAATCACTTTGAATGCTATAATTACTACGGTGGCACAGAGGTGACATCCGCAACCCTTTATTTATATTGTGGCCACAAGTTAGTTAGTTGTGGCCTCAACTTAATACGTTGTGGCCACAAGTTACTAACTTGTGGCCACAGCTTATTAAATTGAGGCCACAACTTAATAACTGGTGGCCACAACTTATTATTGATGCGGGACACGGGCTAACTCATTCAGGCGGGGATGTTACTTCTACAAACGGTGTTTTCAGTGCTTAGGGCACAAGGCTGAGGGCTGATAACTTACTAACTTGTGGCCACAACTTACTAACTTGTGGCCACAACTTATTAAATTGAGGCCACAACTTAATAACTTGTGGCCACAACTTATTATTGATAGCAGGGGACACGGGCTAACTCATTCAGGCGGGGATGTTACTTCTACAAACGGTGTTTTCAGTGCTTAGGGCACAAGGCTGAGGGCTGAGTTCATGTTAATCAGGGTGTTATCAAAGATTGGTAGCACAATAAGTAGAACTGTATTGAGTGCAGGGGACAAGGGACAGAGGTTAATTCAAGGACTTTGAGGAAACCATCTAGTTACCCCGCATCCCCGTGAAGTTAGCCCCGTGGTACCTAGTTACCCCGCATCCCCGTGAAGTTAGCCCCGTAGCACCTAGTTACCCCGCATCCCCGTGAAGTCAGCCCCGTAGCACCTAGTTACACCGCATCCCCGTGAAGTAAGCCCCGCAGCACTTAGTTACCCCGCAGCCCCGCCATGTTATCCCTATGCCACCAAGTCTCAACACGCCTCGTGGCATATGGTTTCCTCAAAGTACCGCTTGAATTAACCTATGCATACATCACCACAGGACAACGAACAAACGCAGTGGTGTTGATGGGTAAAGATGTCTGCCGCTTATACCGGAGGTTTCGGGTTAGAACCCCACTGGGGTCACAACCGTACCGTACCTTCTCATATGCCATCAGTTCTATTTTCTCAGTCCCGTGCCCTCTAGTATCAATGCAACCCTGGTGATATTGTTGATATAAGTATCATCCCCGCTTCACATACTCTGTCCCGTGTCCCCTGCACTCAATACAGTTCTACTTATAGTGCTGCCAATCTTTGATAACACCCTGATTAACATGAACTCAGCCCTCAGCCCTGTGCCCTAAGCACTGAAAACACCGTTTGTAGAAGTAACATCCCCGCCTGAATGAGTTAGCCCGTGTCCCCTGCTATCTATAATAAGTTGTGGCCACAACTTATTAAGTTGAGGCCACAACTTACTAACTTGTGGCCACAACTTACTAACTTGTGGCCACAACTTATTAAATTGAGGCCACAACTTAATAACTTGTGGCCACAAGTTAATAAGTTGTGGCCACAAGTTAGTAAGTTGTGGCCTCAACTTAATAAGTTGTGGCCTCAACTTAATTACTTGTGGCCTCAACTTAATAAGTTGAGGCCACAAGTTAATAAGTTGTGGCCACAAGTTAGTAAGTTGTGGCCTCAACTTAACTTACTAACTTGTGGCCACAACTTATTAACTTGTGGCCACAACTTATTAAGTTGAGGCCACAACTTACTAACTTGTGGCCACAATATAAATAAAGTGTTGCGGATGTCACCTCTGTGCCACCGTAAATTACGCCTAACACTTGATTTGCTAATATTGGAATGTTTGTGATAAAACGTAGTATTTTATAACTCATTTGATTAAAAAAACAACTGCAATGATTTTATTGTTATCGACTGAGCGCCTGTGTTGGCGTTGCTCTTTGGTAAAGTTTACGTGTTAAACTTGCTGCTCAAGTATGAACGATCTGAAACACTTATTTTATCATAAGATTACCGGTGATACAAGTTAGTCAACTCTAGTTTGCATTTTGCGTGAATCATGACCCTTTTTGTACTGGACCTTAACGTATGGGTAACTTGAAAAAGATGGAGACAGTGAAAAGAGTACATATACTGTATGTGGAATTGAATTAGCAAGGACATAGTAAACGGTCAAATTCCGTGACTTATCGATGATTTGGCCTAGAAACGAAGCCCCTGTGGCACAAAAAGAAGTATGGGTGAAAAAATATTCGCGCTAACCACGAATTTGCTAATAAGTCACCACGAATGTCACGTAAATTAGAAGCCCGCCAAAAGTTCTGTTCATACAGTACTCCTCATACTTATGTTTATTTTACAGTTTATGACTACTACTACTCGTATTCCTACGCGCAATCAAGTGCCGCCTCTTCATCCCAGGTTTCTAGATCTGGCAGTACCGCAACAATCTTCGCATCAACGACTTCCCAAAACAATGCAGAATCGAAACCCGATGAAACGAACCAGCCCAAACAGGAAACCATCAGAAAGAAATTTCCAGATACATGGTTGTTTATGAATGTAACAGCAGAGTATGTTATTGATACAGTTAAATGACAAATATATTTCAACAATATCAAACTTTACAATAATTTTATTGCAACAAAATGTCAAAAAATTCCTTTTATTTTTTTATATGATTTCACGTGTTTGTTACCTTTTTTATTTATTAAACTTTGAATCTATAGTCTATGGAAAGCTTTCTTGATATTCTCTTTTATAGCATTGCATGAATAAATTATTACTTCTATCATGAAAAGCTCAACAGGAAGAGCTAGTATTACAAGGAAAGTTCCAGATACAATAACAACATGGGTTGCCAACTGTTTTGCTGTTAGTGCACAATCCAAGATATCAACTGCAAAAACCAAAGCTGAAGTGAGTATTCAATTGACTACCGTAAGGCTTTGCTTATATCAATGGCTGTTACAGCCACCTTATCAAACGAATATACTTTTTAGTTTTAGTTCATACGAATTTATTTAAGTTTGATTTCGAAGAAAGCTCCGTAGCTTATTTAATCGCTCTCGAACACTCATTCCAGATGTCATCACACTTTTGAAGATGCGCGTTTGATTCAATGAAATTTGAGTTCACAAAACTTCACTTAAAAATAAAGAAGGTTTATCATCTTCACATCAGAACACATATCAATGAAACGCTTGTGTAAGACTTCCGTCAACCACGTGCTCTCATTCATTTATATTACTGTTTAATGGAACATGAATTGTACCATACTAATAAGAAAATTCAAATCGCTTAACAATATATTAGAATTGTGAATATAATTTTGCACGATTAGGTTTATTATTTGCAATACCAGTAAGCTATTTAAGTGACTCATCTCAAATCTACATTCTCGGAAAGCAAGGTGGTCCACACAATAAACGCACAATAAAGTCAAAAGGATTCCGACTCATCAGACCAAGTTGCACATTTGATTTACCTTGGACTTTACCTGACAAGGGAGATAATTTGCTAATTATACTTTTGTCTCCGATTGCAGCTTGAGGTGTTCTTGCCATTTTTCATCAGTCTGCAGTTGCCGTTCTCTGTTATCAGAAACGAACAGTTGGTGTTACAGGCGAACATTTTCAACTATCATAAAGAAGATCTCTACGTAAGTTAACCATAACCACTAATCAATTCAGATGTTTTTTAGTTGAATTGACTCAATATAAATTCCACAAATATCGATCGAGAAGATATTTTGCATTTTATTTTAAACGAGAATAAAAACATATCTTGGAAAGTCGTGATATAATTTGTTTTGTAATACTGCGGATATCACTCACCCTTGCCATGTCCAGGTGATCGAGTTTGCGTTTTAATTCTTAAAGTACCAAAATTAGATTTGTTAGCACTGACCGCCCATAAATTGAACTCACAAACCAAACAACAGCCGCAACGTTCTACTTCCAAAGTTCAAGTGATACATAAATTATATTGTTTCATAGTAAAATTTGTATTTCAAAATGAGTCTTGACGTCAATTTCTAAAAAGAACAAACGTCTTTAAAAACATATCCGTATGTTCAAGATTGCAACATTATTTTGCAAATTTAATTGTACGAAATGCTAACGTTAGCTCAGAAAATTGTCGTAATAAAATGAAAATGGTAAATTTATCAGAATAAGTTTGCCGGCATTGGAATACCCAAAACTAAGTTGGGATTCATACATTTTTTGGAAGTCTTTATAAATATTGTTGCAGGTATTGGTGACGTTAAGGAAAAGTTCCCAGTTCCGAGGTCTGGCAGTCGTTAAACGTGGAAGGCGCAGAGTCCTTGAAGAAAAATGTGGAAATGTTGTACTCTGTATTTTTGTAAGCCAGTTTGTAATTTGCTTTAATGAATTATACAGAAAAGTAATCGTTTTACATAGATACATTATGCATACTTGCTAAAAGAAAGGTTTGTTGATTGTATAAAATCTCATTGCAAAAGGTATGTACTTTATTTCAATTGTGTACGTTTAATTTTTCATGACAAGTGGCAATCGCGTTTTGGGGCAAAGAATTTCCAAAAAAATTAATATGTAAAAATGTTTTGCAATATTAACCGAAAAGGAAAATCATGTGAAAGACTTTTATAAGCTCACCTGAGTACGAAATTATTGTGACAGCTTGATGTCCGTCGTCGTGTTTCGTTTATCGTTCGTCGTCAACAATGGTTTCAAGCGGCATCATCTCTGAAACCACCAAGCCAATTCATACCAGACGTCACAGGAATAAGCGTTGGATTTTCTCTGGCAATACATTATTACACAAACCGTTTGTGTGAGTATATGTCTTACAATCTACTATATCAGGTTTCTTATCTCAGGTGAGTGGTATAGGGCCATCATATTCCTCTTGTGATATAATATATCATCAGTCCATTGTATTAATACGACTTTGTCTGCTGTCATTTGTAGTAATACACATACAAAATTAAAACACCATTTCATACATTTAAAGGCAAACCCAGGGTTCACTTCCTTATTTACGTATATGAAATATATTTTGCTTTTTTTTAATAGGCAAAAGCTGGACGAGGAACGGCCGCATATTTCCCAATTATACCAACTACAATAGGAAAGATAAAAATTACGATCACTGCCGATTCATCGTTATTCAAAGACACTGTCATTAAGTTTCTTCGCGTAGAGGTATGTACTACTTATTATCTGTCCGACCTACTACATAGTACGGTATATATGTATATATTATACGATGTATAATATTTCGTAGCATTCATACATCTACGATCAGATCACGTGTTGGTTTGTAGGATTAACTTTACTATAAAGTTCCAATATTAATTATATTGCATATGACAAAAGAAACAATACTTCATACTGTATTAAAGCAAAAGAAGACCGTATTTACAAACAATACACATATCTCATTCCCCACTTTCTCACAATTAAAACAGACGTAGATGTATTGATTATTTGTAGATATGCAATAAACATTGGTATGTTTCGTAATAACACTTACCTTAACAATTCTTTTATGAAATACAGCGCAACAAACATTAAGTTTCTTTTATAGTACGCTATTTATTTGCAATTTAATGCTGATCAAAATGATTCCATTTAGTCTGAAGGAGCTCCTAGGGATGCTGCCTATCCAATTTTAATAGATTTAGCTGAAGAAAAGACATTTGAATCGGCAATGGATTTGAACTACCCACCAAATACTGTCGAAGGTTCACAGAGAATGAGATTATCAGTAATAGGTAATATTCATTCATTCTTTGTCGTTTTATTCACCTAAAATAAAGTCAAATCAGGAAAGAGTTTCTACCCAATCGTTAAACAATTACTCAATTCTGAATAGTGTTATTAGATATTGTATTTGTACATACTTTTATATGTGAATAAGTAATGTTTAAACTAAATAAAGTCTAAATGACTTTTAAAATAGCAAATATTTTCAATTTTGATTCTATTTGTTTTCAACGTCTTAAAATGCATAACAACGTGCTTATATATAACTTTTAATACTACCTCTTCAGAAAGGAGCGAAATAGTTTATTAAAGAATCTTTTAGACTTTCTTCTTTTTAAAATGCATGAACACGAACAAAGCCGGTGAGTGACAACAGCTTTACAGTTTTTAAGTTCTTGATATTGGCTTTATAAAAGGCAACGCAAACGGACATGAACAGTTTGTTATGATGTAAGTTACACAATAAAGACAGATGCTATTTTCAGGTAAAAAATATCAAGTCATACCTGAAAGATGATGTAAGTGGCAAAATTTTGATGAAGCCTAAATTTCGTGGGACAATTTATATTTTGAGATTATAATGGATCAAATAAAAACTATCAATAAATAAAATATCAATCTTGTAGGTGATATAATGGGACCTACGATAGATGGATTGGAGAAACTTGTGAAGATGCCCTATGGATGTGGAGAGCAGAACATGATCTCTACAGCGCCCTCTATATTTGTGTACAAGTATTTAAAAGCAGTAGGAAAACTCACAGACGGACTCAAGGAAAATGCCGAAAAGTTCATGAGAATCGGTACAAATTATAAAGGGATTCTTTAATGAATAGTTTGCAGGGTTCATGGCATTCCTAAATAGTTAAAATCTTTTTTAACTATAAGACATTATATTGTTGAATTACATTACTTCAATTAATGTTTGAAAAATAAATTGCATGAGATATTAAACGTTAAAAAAATTAGCATTGTATATAAAAGGCTGAATTTTAACCTCTGAAATATTAAATATGTACGATAGTATTTAACTTATAAATTCTAAGATATGTACGACTATTTATGAATATATGGTATATTTTAGATTTGTTTACGTTTAGAACTGTGACATATTTTCTGTATTGTTCGTTAGCTAGAAATATTGTGTATGATACATTGCACCATTTGCTGGTGATATAGATTACATGTTTTGCACCGATTTACCTTTCTTGCGTACTAGCGCTGTGACGATGAAAGGGTAGTTTACGTCTGTCCGCCAACGACAGCGTATAACAGTAGTTTATGTATCATGAATGACACTTAATGTATAAAGATTGGTAAAGGTAGGATTATTACAAATGTTTCCCCATGTAGACGACAAATTAGAAAAGAGAGCAAGGTTAACAATTTCCTAAGAAAGCAAAGACTGAATATAAATACGTATACTTCTCAAGTGTAAATCTGCCTGCCGTGACAAATTTGCAAACATAGCAAAGTATGTTTCTGTAAAATAAAAGATGTAGCAGTAGTAATAAGAAAACAATGAAATACAAGAAGTTTCCAAACGGGTCATTTGCTATTACACATGCATCTAAGTGTATGTTAAAACTATTAAACTAAAATACAACCATAAAAGAGGATACAGTAAAACAGATTTAAGTAAAATGTCAGTGAAGCTGTAGCATTTAAAAGAAAATAACCGTTGTTTTTGTAAATGTAAGATAATTCATCTGCGATAATCAAAACTTACCCTGTAATTTACATTTATTTTATAACCATAGGTATGCAGCGACAGTTAAGGTATAAGCATTCTGATTGGTCCTTTAGTGCATGGGGTGGTAGAGGCACAGGGAGCACATGGTAAGTGAAAAGGCCTTGCTTCGTTTGTCATATTAAATTACATAATTTGTTATTTAACGTGACGATATGGCTACATAAAAGTTGAACACATAAGTCATACAGCGTTTAATTGTTATCTCACTTGGCTTCGCCAGGGTGAGCTTTTCTAATGGATAATTCCCCGTCGTCCGTCAACATTTTGATTCAAATGACATTTCCTCTGAGTCCACAAGGCCAATGTTGATGCAACTATGTTGGGATGTTTGTTGCATAACGCTCTACCAAAATTGTTCACAAAATTCCATGCAGAACTCTGGTTTCTATGTCAATAAATAGGAAAACATTTAAAAATCATCTCTGAAAGCACAAGGCCTAGAACTTAGTTATTTAAAACATGTAACATTGTCTAGTGAATCTCTACCAAGATTGTTCAAATTATAACACCCGGATCAAAATTGACCCCGCCTGGGGGTCACTAAGTTTAACATAACCTAATATACGAAAACTTGTAGCATTGTCTAGTAGACCTCTACCAAGATTGTTCCAATTATGACTCCTGGATCAAAATTGACCTTGCCCCGAGGTCACTTAGTTTTACGTAGACTTATATAGGAAAAACTTTTAAAATCTTCTTCTCTGAAACCACAAGGCCTAGAGCTAAGATATTTGGCATGCAGCCTTGTCTAGAAAACCTCTTCAAAGTTTGTTCAAAGTATGTCCCTTTGGTCAAAATTGACCTCGCCCGGGGTTCACCTGTTTTACAAAGACCTATATAGGAAAACCTATTTGGTATATAACATTGTCTAGTGATCTTCCACCAGGAAAGAGGACTTGTACTAAAGTGATCGAAAAAGGGCCATCTTGGCCCTTTTGTCTTCAATTATATCTTATATATCATATATAAATGTGTCGGAATTAAATTTTATGTTATAGTCAATGACTTTTAGGCTGACTGATATAACAAATTATGAATTGATAAATATAGTTATTAAAATACACCTTTTACATATATTTTAATGCACAAGAGGCGAGGCCAAACAATGTTGACAAATCGATATTTAAAACATCATGGCCTTTTTTTCAAATTAGATTGTTTCTGAACTTGCCAAGACCCCTGTCAGGCGCAGACTGAAGAGACAGGTTGAGTAGACAGGTGCTGATACAAGGGAATCCGGGTACCAGACTCTAGCTTTTCCTTTGTTGTTTTACATGCCCGGTGTATAGCACCGAAACACGCGATACTGCATTTGGGTTTTTAATCAGTTCGTCTTTAGATGGATGGTGAACACTGAAAAGTGTTTCTAACATTTCCAGCGCCCCGGCCAGGATTTGAATTGGGGACCTCCGGAATGGTTACCCAGAGTGTTAACCAATCGACTTTCATGACCTTATCAAATGTGTCAATAGCCACTGTGTAAAAACACCTGGTCTTATCTTTCAGAGGCATTTTCTTATTCATGGCGTTGGCTGTCTAATATTGCTTTTGTCCTACTATTTTCACCAATAAGATTTTTTCTTCAAATTTTACATTAGGAGAACAGAAGGATCGAATGATACGTTTTCATTACAATAAAATCTTTTTTATTTTACGGGAGATGTATCTATTGGGGGTATGTTTTTGAAAAAATTGAATAGACACCAACATGTATATATAACTCATATTAAATGTCTGATTTCAAGCTGATTCATAAGAGCTTCCGGAGGTCCCTGTTCGAATCCCGGCCGGGGCAATGGAAGTTTCAGAAACGCTTTTCAGTGCTTCCTAGTCATTTAAAGACAGAGGTAGTCTCTATGAATCGGTGCTATACACAGAGTATGTAACAGGAGGGGTCTATTCGTAAAAGAACTAGGGTCTGGTACCTAGATTCCCTTGCATTTGCATCTGTCTTTCTTCAACTTGCGCCTGACAGGAGTCTTGGTAAGCAAGGATGATATCCCAAGGTCGGCTGAGACTATAAACAATCAAAGGAAAAAGAATTTCATTGTTTTTTTAGAAGAACTTATCGGGAGCTGCACTTAACGTTGAAAAGGGAATAAAAACTACAATTAATGCCGTATTCAGTGGATATCTCTTTGCGTAAATGTTATGTTGTAAATAGGCTGGCAGTGCATGAAACTCGACTGCAGAATTTAAAAATTCTAAATCGAACGCAACAAGGTGTCCCTTTTTCTGTAAATAAACTATTGCACATAATTAATGACAACTATATCGTGTTCGGCCTTTGAAAATATGATTTAATCAGCGCATTCTTTATCATAAAACATACGTATTGGTGCGGTTCCTTTTAATTTTAGGTTGACAGCCTTTGTGTTGAAAGTTTTTGCGATGGCATCAAGCTACGTAGAGATTGATGATCAGATTGTGACACGGTCGGCAGCTTGGCTGATCAACACTCAGAAGGCAGACGGAAGTTTCCCAGAGATTGGTACCGTTAGCAGCAGATATTTACAGGTATTATACATTTATTCAAACGTAGTAACCTTGAGCCTACTATTTTGTGCCTTCGGGAATTCGAATGTGATGGTAATTACCAAATTTGGTTGATATTACTGTGTATATATGAAAAAATAGTTTAAATCGTCTTGTACAGACACGTATAAAATATGTTTCATAATCTGCAACAAATGAAATTTCAGGGTAGTTCCAGCGGAACTGCTGAAAGAATGACAGCTTATGTACTTATAGCATTACTGGAGGGGAAAAAAGCATCTTCAAATGTGGAGGTAAACATACAACTATTTATATTTTGAAAAAGTTAAACCGACAATTTCAAAATTGTTAAAAAACTTTAATATTTTTATACTTTAATTGAGAAGCTAAACTTTGAGTTATATTTCAGTTTTGTAATGACTGCCTGAGAAGACTTGATACGGCTATCGCAAGGGCGACCAGTTACCTTTCCAACAGATTTCTAAATCAGACATCTGTTTATACTGTAGCAATATCTACTTATGCCTTGACTATAGCAGGACACAAATCAGCATCGAGTTCAAGGAATGCATTAGATGATCTTTCAAAAGGTGGTGGAGGTAAATTACTGACAGATGATAAAGCTTTATCAATTTACAGTAAACTTAGTATATAAAGAATCAGGATATAGCGAAAATCCGGATATAAGGAAGAAATATTCTCTGCCCGAGTTTTTTCCAGTTTATTTTATAAAATACTGTTATATGTGTATTACAAACTCCAGATATAAGGAACAATTTTAATGGTTAACGGTAGTATGCAAAATAATGAAAGGGTTATGTGTGCCGTTATGTTTTCTGCAATTACGTCCATCTGTCTGCGCCCACACAAAAGTCACATAACCTTATTTCCGTCTGAGAAATAGTTTTTCAGTGACACTTCTGTACTTTTATGTGACCTTTTTACTTCAGAAGTAATAGTCTTATGGTTTAAAACCCTTTAAATGCCGGAATAGGCAATATATATAATGAATTAAATAAAATTTACTTGATATGGCTTTAAAATAATAATTAAATTAACTAAATTAAATATGCTACGCGTTTCACGTATGATGAATTGTATGAAACGCGTAGCATAGTTAATTTAGTTAATTAAATTATTATTTGAAAAGCGTATCAAGTCAATTTTATTTAATTCATTCGAGAAGAGCACATTACTCTCAGCTAGTACATATAAGTATAGATATCTATATCTATATCTACATCTATATCTATATCTATATCTATATCTACATCTATATCTATATCTACATCTACATCTACATCTACATCTACATCTACATCTATATCTACATCTATATCTACATCTATATCTATATCTACTAGCTGAGAGTAAGGTGCTCTTCTCGTTTTGTAAACAATGTTTGTTATTGCTATTTTGTACGTTTTTTATATTAAACAAGTAAAATAAAAATATTGAATTGTTTTTAGAACGCTCACAAAATTGCAGCTCAAAAGAAATGGATGGTTTCTAGAAAGTTCACAAATATTGCAGGTCAAAAGTACTGGGAAGAACCTTCTCAACCACCGGTTTCAAAATATCATTACGGTCGGTCAACACAAGCTGCGTCTATTGAAATGACAGCGTATGCGTTACTGGCCTTTACGTATGCTGAAGAAGTCGCAACATCATTATTAATACAAAAATGGTTAATAGCTCAAAGAAATCCTTACGGTGGTTTTATTTCTACACAGGTAAATGAATAATATTTGATTAAACTCCTATTATATTTAACTGTCAAATCACTTCTGTCAAGTTCAAAGATCTAGCTTATTCAAAACAATTAGATCGGTTCTCATAATAACGTCATTCAATGACGTCATATTCCTTTAAATTGCGTTTGTCTGTACCCTATTAAGCTTCAAATTCTAGGAGACCTTCAAATAGTGCATATCTGTTAAAATGTCAGTCTTGCTATAGACTTTTAACACTTCCTTGTTTTCTTCCGAGGAAACACATAAATCTGCAATTTATATCGGTCTAGATCTAAGTTTAAGAAAAGTAAGATTCAAAAGGTTACGAACAAAATATCTTCAAAGCACCAGACAATTTAAAACTTTTAATGAAAGCTTTTGAAAGACGATACGTGTTTTATTTTGTCACTTTAGGACACGGTGATGGCCTTACAAGGTCTGGCAGAAATTGGAAGTAAAATAGATGCTACGAGAGATATGACGATAATGGTATCCTACACAGATCCAAGACTAGTTAAAAAAAAATTTATCATCAACGATAGAAATGCAATGAACATGCAGGTAGCAGATGTAAGTATGTATATCTAATACAATAAATGTACAGACTTACCGACTTTTGGTTTTTACCTCATACGAATCGTTGTTTTAAACTATTTTAGATCTGGTACAGATAATGAAGGGTTGTCACCAGTACGGTAACGAAATGCAAAGATAGCATAAAATTCAAGAAAAGACATTTTCAAAATATTCCCCAATCCCTTAATAGCTTGTCAGGGGTTTGCTATGTATTTTCTATATTGTTTATACGTTTCTGTAACTGAGTAAATTTCTCGTAGAAATATATTGTTTAACTACATTTTTATCAAAGCATTAAGCTCACCTCAACTTAACTCTACTGTTCCTGTGGTCTATTTGTCTATTTTTCGTATGTCAGCAAAGTTTCTTTTTATCGTCCATCAGCTCTCCTTTAAACTGATAATTTGATAATTTTTGCGTGACAAAATCACTGCAATTCGACTTCGATTTAATTTTCGAAACTAAAATAAACCTTCACTATGTTAATTGGAAAAACATTTGAATTAGCGGAGTGTGGAATTCGCGAATGACAGCATTATTCATATGATGTTTACGTGTTTATTTTGGTATAGATATCAACAGACACAAACAGGATCAGTGTCCACGCCTGGGGATCAAAGAGATCAGCAGCTATTCTTACAGTAGGTTAAAACATATTATACGAAAACACAATATCATAACATGCATGGCATATCGTATAAATATACGGTGTTTATTTAAGCCCGTGGCATTCTCTTTCTAGTAAACTCAGTTTATAACGAGCTCAAGGGACCATTAAAATGTTATCCTGATATCCGGAGTTTATAATATCCGTATAACATTTTCATATAAAATAAAGAAAGAAAATAAATCGGACAGAGAAAATTGTGTTCTTTATATCTGGGAGTTCGCTATATCCAGAGTCGTTATATACGGAGTTACCATACGTTACCAGTTCTGCACTTATTATTTCAGTTGAAGTGTTCAATTCATTTATCAAATGCTATATGTATCTTAAAGCAAACAAAGATATCATAAAAATAGATAAAGGGCATTGATGAGCCGAGTTACCACAAAAATCATTTCCCCGAGATCCCTACCTACACACATTGCATACCTATTAAAAAATAATAAAAAAAAGTTGAAGCGTATGAATTTACACATTCACGCATAAAGTGACTTGCTATGACGGCATTTACGGGGGATTCCAAATCCTTTGAAATTGTCAAGCCAAACGATTCTGCCACTTTGTGCAAATTTTGTCATGTCAACTGTATTTCAGTCAATTTATAGGTGAACGTTTTAAGTATATACCTAAACATGTTCTAGGAAAGTTGTCAGTAGAGGCGGCTGAACATAACTCCTAGGAAATTAAGTTATCCATGGCAGCGTTTGAATATACAGTCTATATTAGACCGCCATTTACAACGTTAACTGTTGAAGCGATCAAATGCTTTTGACGGACGCTTTGATATGAACACGCACTATTTCGCTTTTCCGATCCAAATTATATGATGCGTGTAGTGTTAATGTATTTATTTGCAGAATTGTATCATAAGGACTGAATTACGTAACAGTTTAAAAGAAAATAGTGTAATGAAAACCCAAATAGAATGCGGTCGATAGACACATGCATCATCATATGTGATTTGAACTTTTGAAAAACTGCATATCAGAATACATAAATATATCATATTTACTATCCAAACCGGCACTGGGTAAACTTCTGTCGGCTCTTCCAAATATCAAGTACATATGCCAATTGATCTTTTTAAATCGAAAGAGGTCCTATGAAAAATAAAACCTTCAACTGTTTTTGTACATCTTCATTAGACAATATGTTTTCAAACAAGAGGGTCATGATGACCCTATGTCGCTCACCTGAAGTCACAAGCCCACTTGCTCACAAGTCCACTTGCTTAATTGGTGTGGTCAATTTTGACCCAAAAGGCATGATTTGAACAAAGTAGAAGGAAGACCACAAGGCAATGTTACATACCAAATAGGTTTTCCTATATACGTCTTTGTAAAACAAGTGACCTCCTTGGCGGGGCCAATATTGACCCCATGGGTATGATTTGAACAAACTTTGAAGAAGTTTACTAGGCAATGCTACATGCCAAATTTAAGCCATAGCAACCAGACGGAATGCGATTCTTATAGCTCACTCTGGCACTTTGTGCCAGGTGGGCTAAAAAACAAATCAAATTCTCATCCGAGGAGAAAACCTTCAATTAAAATAATTCCTTTCATTTACCGAGCTTCTATGCGAAACATTCAGTTGGTCCAAAATGTAGGTCAAAACCCAGCTTATTCAGTACTAAAGAATCGTTAATGTTCGCCAACTCCTGGAATACGTTTGATCGCCTTTTATGAAATATAACGCTCATATCATTTATTAATTAAAATCATATCTATCACAGGTTTCTTTGTTCTACAACATATTTATGGATCTTGAGGACAGAAGTTTGCGTTTGAAAGTGAACGTCTTAAACGACAGTGATCCAGACACGATAAACAGATATACGGTCAGGTCGTGCGTCAGGTAATTATACTCTTAACGATGATAATAGGTAAGAAGCATGCAAGGAGAAGGTTTCAAGCTACTCACAGCGGTTTGGTTGGATAAGCTGCGCTCTCAAGTCACTGCACATACAAAATTATAATGCGAAGCTAGAAATTTTCAGGAGGCGGCATGTAAGCAAATCTATTGAAAACGTTATGTTTTTAGCTTTTAGTGTTTAGCAGTTACTTTTTTAAAGCTAAACTTGTTCTATATTTTATTTTTTAATGAGCACTAAGTATCAAAAACTAATTGATATTCAATGAAAATGTTTTCTTACTTCTCCCAAGTAATCATAAAATGTATTACAAAGCAGAAGGCAGGATTCGAAATCGCGTATTTATGGTTGAAGTGGCAACTGTATGTTGTAAGAGAAAGCAACTGTTGTGAAGAGTTTGAGAAAGTTTATCGTGCAAGTATAGGAAAATATATGTGTGTTTGTGTCTTTGTCTGGAGTACTTAGTAAATTTTGAGCTTAACCAAACTTTATCCATCCATACTTCTTACCTACGATCGCTCTTCTCTTAATTGAAAATAATCTTTATTTTCTAATTTCACGCAAGGGTGAACTGTCACAGCAAGAATAAAATACATACACTATGCATTTTCATTGAAATGATTTCAAGTGACTATCAGTTTACTACATATCACAGTATACTTTTACTTTTAATCATTGCTCTGATATTAAAAAAAAGGTTGAGTTCTATGTCAAGAATTTTTCTATATGTAAATTGAACGCAGTAATGCGTAACTGCAATTTATCGTAATACTGTATGCATTACGTATAACGCCGAGGAGAAGGGATTAGTGATTGTTGATTTATACTTTTATACTGTATATATGTACGTATAACGCCGAGGAGAAGGGATTAGTGATTGTTGATTTATACTTTTATACTGTATATATGTACGTGTAACGCCGAGGAGAAGGGATTAGTGATTGCTGATTTATACTTTTATACTGTATACATGTACGTATAACGCCAAGGAGAAGGGATTAGTGATTGCTGATTTATACTTTTATACTGTATACATTACGTATAACGCCGAGGAGAAGGGATTAGTGATTGCTGATTTATACTTTTATACTGTATACATGTACGTATAACGCCGAGGAGAAGGGATTAGTGATTGCTGATTTATACTTTTATACTGTATACATGTACGTGTAACGCCGAGGAGAAGGGATAAGTGATTGCTGATTTATACTTTTATCACTGTCGTGATAAAATACTGCATACTTAAAGGATTATATGACTGAAAAGAAAAAAAACTCTCTTTATCAAAACAAGTGTCGGATTTTCAGTAAATTCTGTTTAAACGGGCGATATTTTAGGTAAACTTTTATCATTTTATCTTTTGAAAAACAGAGCAGTTTCTTTGTAACAATATTTCTATGTGTTTGTCGTTTCATAAACTATTCAAACCCAGTTTAACTGTACATTACTGACACATCTTTTCTAGCAGCAAAATGTTTTGATAAAGTAGTAAACGGAGGTAATATATTGCTTCTGCAGTTGGATGGAAAGAGAAGTTAGTGGAATGATAGTGGTGGAGGTTGGTGTTCCATCGGGATTTCAGGCAGATCGCTTGGGAATTACAACACATGATCTCTTAAAGAAAGTTGAAATAGAAGATCGTAAAGTCATACTCTACTACGATGAGGTAACTTATGTTGTAGGAATTGTCCAAAAAATAGCTTTCAAAATTACATTCTATGTGAAATTCAAAGTGACATTCCGAATATAAAATAAAGACATTCAGCACTTATAACATTCATTTTTGCCACCTTTAATACTTTAAAGTTTTAATCTCAAGAATATCTTTGGACTATTCCAAATCAAATTATTTTGTGACGCTCATTCCATTTTCATTCTTGTTATCAAAACACAGATATAAAGTCGGTACATTGTGTTAGTAATGACTTGCATAGCACCTTTTCAAAACGAAGTATGGCCTCCTTTTTGAAGGATTTTGTACTCTAAATGGATTTTTTAAGTACATTTTACATTTGTATAAGCATTCGTGTAAATAGTTTGTATTATGTCAAAATTGCATCGTGACTTCAATGCAGTAAAGAAATACATTGTACGTGTCATCAAAATGTGTTGATAACTTGCTGTATAACTATACATGAAATAAGTGTTATTATGATCCCGAAAGAACTTCGGATGGCATGTAGAAATCAAATCGTCTGTCCGTCCCTACTTCCTTGTCTGGAGCATTAACTCCAAAAGTATAAAACGGAATTACTTGAAACTTGCGCATCCCGCTCCGCTCCAGCAAATCCGGCATCGTGAAAATTTGGTAAAATCTCCTATAAATGTCGAACAGATGAGTTTTTTCAACAAGAATAGTCATAATTCAATGAATACATGTGCATATAACCAAAACCTATGGACAAAATGGAAAATACTCTATGATATGTACGATAATTTCTATGTCAACTACATTTCTATTTAGGTGAGACCTAAAACCGAGGTCCGATGTATCAGTACAGTTCACTTTGCGTGTTAAAGAACTAGGGGGTGTCTCTTGAACGGTACGCGTGAAGTGTCTTTTTCTATCCCCCTAAACCTAAAATAACTAACCTCTTCTAGGGGCGTTGGTTATATGGATTATCTGGTACCAACGATAAAACTTTAAAATATATACATACTGAATATGGTCAAGTAAAAGACACATTCAATAAAGAGGTAAATATTTGTTCCTGTTGAATCAATATAATAAAGTTAAATAAAGCTGTTTTAGACTGTAATTCTGTGAAGGATTTTAAAACAAGTTTGCACGCATTTTCACCACATGAATATATAGGTCAAGGTCATAGACTGTGAGACACCATTTCGGGGGCGACACCATTTAACGTTATAGACCAAACAGTTGCTATGTTTCGACGTGTTAAAAACTGCCAGAAAAAACTTTTATTGATATTATACAAGTGCTTTTATACAAAAATGCTTCTTTGCATGAAACGATTATTCACAATATCATTTTTCATTTAACATTTTTCTTTTTTTTTATTAAAACAAAGCATTTTAATAACAAAATTAACTAACGTAACAGTAAATCCGTAAATTATTACTTCATACTAAAATTTGACATTTCAGATGAGAAGTTGCATCCAGTTTTACCATGTGTATAATTAAATGCAACAAAGGAATCGCATTTACATTCATCAATATTATTGGGGTTGATATGACAAAAATTCAGTTACAACTTTTATATGAATTTAGGTACTGTTTACAGTGCACATTAAGCAATAACAAAATTTCGGTTCGCTTTCCAACAGTACTGTTAGAGATTTGATTATTGGCCTAATGCGTTTAATTACTAGTACCTTACGTAATTAAAGCAATATAATTGTTCTACTTTTAGGTGAAGTTTGCAGAGATTTGTACAGATGTACCTGTTGCAAGAGATAAGATGGTGGCAAACGTTAAACCAGTCCCTTGCAAGGCCTACGAATACTATGAACCAAGTATGGAAACAAAATACTTTATAAAAGAAAAACATAGTCCCTAACACAATAAAACGCCTTCTCTCGATCCACAAGCAAACGGTTTAATTTAGAAAAAAGGTTTATGCGCCTAGTTCAAATTGAAGAATAACCACCTCTCAAATTGTTATTGGTTAATCATTAATTCAAAGAAATCGGTTAAAAACTAACTTTGATTAACTAGTTAATCAAAATATGATATATCTGCTGTTTGTTCAATGCGAATATCAACTAATATCACTGAAGCACTATTTCTGTCTCATTTTATAAGGTAATGAGGTGACGGTATTTTATATCCCGAACTCGGTGAAACAGTCAACCATATGTGATATATGTGGAATTGAGTGCGGTTGCATGTCATCGAAGGACAAACTCTGGTTCCCTCAGGTATGAAAATGCACATATATTTTAAATTAGATTTCTTATTTAGATTAATTTCAGGAGATTACATCTAATAATTTTACATCATTACCACGAATGAAAATGGCGATTAAGAAGTGAAATATTACTGGCATATAATCTATATCGTTATTTCTACCAGTGTTAACTTAATGCAAAATATAACATCAAAACAGTTTTTGTAAACTGTACCCGTTGTACTTTGTGGCATATGACGTATGCCAATGAACGTACACGTTGCAAACTTTGAGTTAACGTCAAAAGTAATAATGTTATGCAAGAAGAACAATATATACATGCAATTATAAAGACATCACCTATCATTAACTTTAAGTTATCTTTTTTCAGTCCTGGTGCAAAAGAAAAATATGAAGAAACCTTGGATAACGATTGATACCTACTCTTGAATTGGATCAATATGTGTGATCTAAATTTCGCTAAAAGCTTTACTGAGAAAATTAAAATTGTGTTATTGTTATTTGACCTTTATAATTCCTCAGATATATCTGGCTATTTGCTATAGCATTCTAAAGATAAAAACTACTTTGATTATAGAGAGTAAAGTTTCTGATACATCAAGATTAAGAATTGTGTGAAGTCAGTATTGCAGTATTTTATCAAATCCTTGACATAACTAAATGCCAATAACTTTGCATGTCAAGGTGTTGTTAGTCTGTAAATAAACAACATTGCGCATGCATAAGCAACAAATGTAATAGACACAAATGACGGGCTTAGCTGAAGGGTCAAGGTTACATTCCCAATACATCAAACATTACAGTTTGCGATTTGTTTTATAATTTAAACTAATAATCAAACGTTCGTGAATTGTAACTAGTACCTGCGAAAATGCATTTGAGTCACCATTTGCTAGTTATTCTGTCATTTGTGCGATATTTTTCTGACATGAGAAAATGTTTTTAAGACTTGTGACAAATTAATTTCTTGCGAAAATGCTTTATTATCTTTACATTGGTCGATATTATTGATATTATTGAATCATAAGGCGTTAATATTGTGCATATTCAGTAATTGTATTCGCATGTTAACTTTAATATTGAGCATTACAGAAAATCAACCTAGTAACAAGAGAATTATAACTAAGAAGTTAAATGTAACGGTTATGTTGGTGAAGTGCTGCTGTTTCTGCCCAAACCGTAGTACACAAGGATGTGTAAATCCTAATGTCCCACTTGTCTGACAAGGGACTTTGCCGGGGGATATGAGGATTTTTCTGTCTTGGTTGTCCGCAGGTGAACCGTCATTTTAACGGGAACAAGACCTGTCCATCATCAGTAACGAATGCTCCAAAAGTGGTGTCCCACAGTCTGTGATCCACGACACTTTGTCTCCATCTGTCAATCCATTTTAAAATCTTTCAAAACCAACAAATTCGGAAAAGAAAGTGTGCGTATATACAGGATCCTTCAGTGTAAAACAGAGTTATAGTACGGACACAAATGTGAGCATATTATTTATATAGGATTCCATTACCTTTTAAGGGGCACTCCCTACATCTAGCAGATTATAGTCTCGAAATTAGAAACATAGATTATGTGTTCAATGAACGTAAGTGATAAATTAATACAATTTCAAAGAAGAATCTATGGCGAAAACTGCCTCATTTGCCACAATTAATCAATTAATCAATAAAGAGGCCTTCTGTAATAAATCGCCTCAACCCATTAATTGTACAACAATAACTCAACATAGATTATTGAATGGTTTACGGTACTGTAGTATATTTTAAACCGCTGATTTTATTGATAATGAATGGGAACGCATAGCTGAATTTTAATACTTTCAATGATTCTATTAATAATGTTTTGGAGATTATTTAGTTAGACATCAGTTATAGGGTATGTCCCTTTAAAATAATGGTTTACGGTACTGCAGTATATTTTAAACCGCTGATTTTATTGATAATGAATGGGAACGCATAGCTGAATTTTAATACTTTCAATGATTCTATTAATAATGTTTTGGAGATTATTTAGTTAGACATCAGTTATAGGGTATGTCCCTTTAAAATAAAACTCTAAGGGTAACTTTGACCTTTTATGTGGGGACGTGGGTCTCGTACGCGACACATCGTCTTAATGTGCTGAATATTTGTGCCTTGTTATATTAAAACATTGCATGTGTCGTGAAATGAGTCCTTACTGCTAAAATCAGATCTTTGGGTTAATCAAAGGTAGCAAAATCGTCTGTTTGACACAAAAATCGAGCAAACCACAAAGACCTGAAGACGTCCAAAGACGTAAGTTTTACCTGAAAATGATAATCTTCCTTCGCTGCACATGACAAGGTACAGGTGTAAGTATAAACAGGTTAAATCGTATCCAAAGATGCAGTTGACAGACGCTTATTAAATAAAGTGAGTACAGTAAAACCACCTATGAAAAAGTTCAAAGATATCCGTACAACTAGCCGGTATATAAAGCTGTTGCGTATAATTTTCTGGCAGATACTAGGTCAATCGCACTCACAGATCTCATTGGTCACCGCGATTTACCTACTTTTTGGCAACAAATCAAATTCAATCTTTGGCTAAAACTGACTGGAAATTGCAGTTCGGTAAATCTCTCCTATTTTGGACACAGATAAATCACATTTTGCTAGGACATGCCGAGGTCTCATCCAAGAATGCAAGCAAATATAAATGCTCTCACGGACGGACCTTTATAAAATTTGCTTCAAATTAAACAATTAAATCAATTTTCTGGCAGGTCGGTGACAGAGCTAATGGAGAGCACATCGAAGAGAAAACAGAGAAACTTATATAAGCCATAATTATAATCAGGACTTTGACATAGTAAATACAGGCGAAGTTCCTTCATATTTGCAGCTTCGGCTCATACTTGTAGGGTCTTCTTGATATCTGTATTAAACTGTAAGTTCGGGTCGTGGTGTAAGCTGGTGGTTTAGAGTATTGTTTCGAACATTGTTTTGAGACCAGTTTGAGACAAGGGGTTAAGAGTATTGTTTCGAACATTGGCTTGTGACCAGGTTGAGACAAGGGGTTAAGAGTATAGGTTTGAGACATAGTAGGGACTTGGTTAGAAACAATAGGACATTGTAACTTTGTTTGGGAAATGATATACTCTCATATTAATTTTTGCAGCTTGTAGAGGTATAAGATCCCATATATATATATATATATTATACACTTTAATATATGTAAAAGCTCTGATTAAAGTAGATTACTGTTTCAAATAATTATTTATCAATCATAAGTACAACGATTTATAAGCTAAGTAGCTTGATGTAAACTTATTATATTTTGTAGTGTGATCAAAAGCAGATAGTAAAGGGAAATTTTATATCCGTTTGATGTTTGTTAAACGCTTCAGAATATCATAGATCAGACTATAATTTAGTGTAGACCGCTCGATACACGTGACACATGTACCCCCAAAATTACAGTCCGGACATAAATGCGTGTATATATACAGGGTTCTATTATCTTTAAACTTCAAGTATTGACCATAACCTTTTCGGTAGAGGCATTGGTCTTGCACGCAACCCATCGTCTTTGGTGCCAAATGATTTAAAAATCCCTTCACGCATGACAAAGTTACGCCCCCGGGCATGAATATGCGTACAAATACAGGATTTCTTTAAATTCAAACTCAGCCTGGTTAGCCCAATAGGTAAAGCACGATACTTCTTATCTCGGGGTGTGGGTTCGATTCCCGGGGCTGACCAACTAAAATAAGTAACAGTCTTTCGTTGGTAGTATGGATTATCCGGTACCAAAGATAAAACACTAATTACATACATTCAAACCCGAAGTATGACATTGACCTTTGAAGTAGAGATGAGTGTCTTGCATGCGTATATAACCTTCATGTGCTGAACATTTGTTGCATGTCATATGAAAATCCCTTCATGCATGACAAAGTTTAAATATGCCCACCTTTTTGGGCAAAAAAAGAAAAAGAGTAAATAAATATATTGTAAGACAGGCCTCTTTCACCCCGCTGAACCCTCTCGATATGTTTGCAGTATTGATAAAACAGTAGCAAATATTAGCGTATTGTACCTATATACCGAACTGGTAACACGCATTATTATCTAGTAACCACTTGATTAAATAACAAAGCGAATTGTTAACTATGAAAATAAAACCTTGTCCACATGTTTAAAGTAAGGTCTTTAATGCGGAAACGAATACAAGCCACCATTTTCTAGATGCTACTTGCTAATTATTCTGTCAGTGACCGATATTATTCCCCCTACTACATTAAACGAACTTTAGTGCTATATTAAATTAATGATTTATTAAATGGCTTTATTATAGCTGCAGCACTTTCGCTTATTAATAATCATTTAACTATTTGATGACGTCCAAACAGTTTTGCGTATGCATTGTTGTTATTGCGAGTTATTAGCTGGCATTGCTTTACTGTATTCTGAGTATTGTCGCTGTGTTGAAGGATAAATCGTGCGACGGACGAGAACAAATTAATAGTTCATCTTATTTAGATATTATTTAAAGAAGTAAAATATATTAAGATATATAATTTTGGTAAAAAACCATTAGAGTCATGAGACTGCGACTGTTGTTGCTTGTGGTTTATTTATACATCGATACAGCATATTCGTATGTGAAAAAATCCATAAAGTTCAACAGTACTTCTTCTGAGGACATTTCGTGCGCTGCTACATTCACTGACCAACAGTACGTTGGCGTGAGGATAGACAAAAACACTCGAGCCTGTAAAGGACTGGTTTTTGATTGGACGAAGGACGCCATCCACGAATCTGGATATAAATACGTGCTAAAGATGGCAATAACATTAAACCACCGGTGAGTAATCCGCTTCATTTAGGTTTGTATATACGTGTAACGGCCGTGAAAGGGTTTTATGTAACATGTACGGACAACTTGTAAATACACAGGGTGGGTAAGAGGCCTGTTACATACGAAACAATATTGCTTCAAGACAAAAGAAGATTTATTGTATATAGATATCTAACTATAAATGTTTTTATCTGAAATTTCTTCAATAAAATTTAATGCACTAAAGAATGCATGTTGTATTAATTGACTACATGCAACAGATGGTAAGATTTATTTTATGCGTGGTGATTTAAAAGGTACGAAAGACATGCAGATCTAATGCATGATGGATGTTTTCGTGGTAATGGGTGTACTTGTTTTTAAAGGGATTGTTTTTCCATCCTCCCTCAGGGCGCCTTGGGAGCGGGAGGTCGAAGGTTCGAATCCCAGCATGGGTCCGTTCTGATATGGCCGGTTGGTGAGCCGCCAGCTAGTTAAATAATGGTTACCGTATGCCTACCTGCCTGGTGCCTGGCATTAAAAGGATAGGATTCGGGAGGTAAATGTGCTCAAAACAAAAGTGTCTCATAAGTCAGAAATGGCTGGCCCTTTAAGTAGGTGTGACACTTTAATAAACAAACACTTTTATACGTACGCACAGAATCTAGCATTATCTTTAGATACTGCATCTGGTATTGTATTGAACAAGAACATACAAATAAATGTTACTAAACAGGATGCCGACTCAATGACCAAATTTGATTGGCTTTCTAGAAACTGATCGTGGCGTACGTGATTTCTAGATTATACATGTACAAGGAATGTATCTATATGTATATCTATTTGTATAGATGTATCTATTTCCACCTAAATGAAGAGGTTTTGTATTTAATCTTGTCTGGCCGCAGGCAGGTATTATTTACTTTTTTAAAGATTATTCTTGTTGAACTAAAAGACAGAAATAATCATGCAGCTATGGACAATTTAAAGACCATTCCATGTCTTTCGAAATCATTTACTATCATACATTCAAATGTTTTTCGGCGCAGACGTATTTAGCTCGCTTTTGACCGAAAGTTGGTAACCTTTCAACCGCCAGTGAAATGACAAGTAGAATATATAACATGTTTCGATTGAAATATTAGTTCTGTAAAAGGGGGCTTTTACTTTGATAATACCGCATGAAAAAGGTCAATAAAATATTCTTGCGTTTGCAGTCTTCCATGAAGTGTACGTAAATAGTTCGTATATATCAACAAAATATGTTGTTACCTCCGTTCTAATGTTTATTACGAAAGTAGAGTTATTATACATGTACTTTCTCGATCAGTGAATAACGATCAATATTTCGAGAAACGTATTTGATACGAAAATTAAGGATTAAGTTTTTTTTCCTGATGCACATGTGATGCTACAGACATAATCACTATTGGGGAAAAATGTAAAAGCAGCGATTTAGCTCAGTCGATAGAGCATATAGTCTGTAAGCGGAGGGTCCCGGGTTCGTGTCCCGGCCAGGGTGCATATTTTTCTCACCCTGACAATTTCGTTTATTGCCAAACCTCTTTTTTGTTCATTGTGAAAGTATCGATACTTTTATTACAATATTTGTTCCATGCTTTAAAACATCGACTTTTATTCTTTGAGTAAGCCAATACGTTCAAAAAGCACTTTTTCTTTTACATAAATCGGACTATGTTTATCACTAGGCTTGTGATAAAATAGAACAAGCTCTATTTTGGCACAAGAAAACTATCTCACTTCTTGACTCATACATTTTACAAGCTTAAAGATTGCTCGGATGTTTACAAATGAACAATTCTTTTACAAGCCATAAACAGTATTTATATTAATGTCTTGCACAAGAAACTTGTATATATGTTTACACGGCTTTAAAATCTCTACTAGACGGAAAACCTGGAATCTTAAATATGTCGACTTCTCTAAATACACATATAACGTTTAAATATCAAAAGAAATATATACTTTTTTATCATCCCTTTAAGTTTTGATCCATAAACGGGTATTTCGCGGCAGGTAAACACGAATATAATAATTCTTGGTTTTCGGTCAATTTGTTTCTATAAAACCTATTTTGTTTGCAGTTATTAGTCAACACCGAAAGTAAATTTGGCGACGTCATGCAACTTCTTATGCCGGGGCTTCTAACACCAGGATCAAAGATAGAAATTATTTTGTCGAAAAATGCACCATGGGAGCGGTATTAACTGTTGTTTAATTTAAAATCTAGTTTCATCAATCAAAGGTTTTATTGAATATTTGCATTGCTCTTTGTTTATAGCATTACGTCTGCAGGTTTCTTACTATCAGTTTTTGTACATGGGTATGTTCTTAATGAAAGACTGAGTTCAAACAAAATCATTTACTTTGTCTTGCCGACCAGTTGTTTTCTTACAACAACAACAACAACAACTTTATTTTGGGAAGGTTACATACTAAGTGTACAAAAAGTTTCATACTGCTTATTTCCAGTACGGCCTTCATTTTTAACTTTAAAAATATCCCTCATATTCACACACACACACACACACACACAAAAGTTCACAGTTTCACAAAGTATTTAACATGCATGCATACCAACATATAAACATATCCATTACTTTCGACAAACACGCCTCGACTTATGACATATTGTATACATATGATAACTTGATTTATGTCTGCATGATAAACTCCTTCAAAGTGTTCCTGAATGTGCAAATGTTTTGGAGAAGTTTAATACGTGTGGGAAGAGAGTTCCAAATCTGTGCAGCTTTATAACTGAACGCTTGTTTCAAATAGTTTGTGCTAGGTTGTCTTATGTCTTTGCTTATGTGTTTGCTGCTTTGTCTCACAGGTTTGCATATATCAGATGCTAGAGTAGTTTTTAAAGTAATTATAAATAAGACGAATTATGCCGCCT
>JAFMSR010000500.1:0-49900 GCA_022818135.1 Saxidomus purpurata
CAATTTATTTTCCAGTTTCTCAAATAGTAGCTGAAAGTCCACATGTGAGGGTGAAAGCGGGATTACTGGTACTTGATTTGTTTGCGTAGGGGTCATAAACATATGCTGTGAAGGTGAATAGAACTGTCCAGCCACATTAGGGTACATGGGTAATTGTGGTAAAAATCCCTGAGTATAAGGCGGGGATGGGTTGTTCTGTGCCATTTTATTTACTGAGTTCCTGCCAACAGTCGATCGTTTTTCAGAAACACATATAACAGAATCAGCAGAAGCTTGTGATTTAGTTCGTTTTTTGGTTTGCTTACCCATTCAAAAATGTTCTAGCACAACAAAGGCAAACCCTACCAGTCAACAGTATAATTCCATAATCGAATTCTGCACGTATCATCACCACACAATTTCACATATGTTAAGAATTGATTATGTCCATAATGATGGTTATTGAAAAAAACATATAATAACCCACAGTAATCTCCTTTTTCGTAATTAATTTCACGTTTTCCGCTCAGATTTGAAATGTACGTCCGCCATATTTCATGTCGCTTATATACTTAATACTAGATATTGATACACGTAATTCACGAAATAAATTATGTTTAGTTGAAAATTCAAACAAATGTTAATTTTGGCGTTTAGTTTTGGCGAACAGTTTTTGTTTCCATCAACCAACTATTTCATTTTCGTTCCGAGGTCTGTAATGAAAACAGTTACATTATACTAAAAGTTATATGAAAGGAATATTAAACTAATATCAGAATCAAACACGTTGTTATATTAACTAGAAAAAATACCATGAACAAAGTTACATGTTAGCAATTATACATTCGTTTCATGGATGAAATATTTATACACGAATTATTTTATTTTATTTTGAAAAGCACCGTTCGATAGCTTCAACTAGGTACACAAAAATAACAATGCTTATATCCTTTCACATCCAATATCGGGAGTTCTATAAAAATAGCAATTTCATTTAAAGCATGAAAACTATCAGTTGTAATAACATCCTTACGTTTTTTCGCACAAAGCAAAATATTCGTCGTCACATGGATCATCAACCCAATTATATTTATAGCCGTCACGCATAGCAACACAGTTTGCTGCCGTTTGCTGATTCGGTTCTCCTGGATTCCAGTCAGAAAAAGTCGCAACGTTATCAGTATCGTACCACTGCCAAATACCCTCTGTCACAAGGTCATTCAAGCCGATCCAGAAATTTGCATCTGCGTAAAAGACAGTCCATTACAAGAATAAATTGCATCAAGAGAAGTCAATCAACAGGGTAACATCTTTGTTTGTTTGTTTGCTTGATTTCGCTTTTGTCAATTGCATAGACTTGTGATGTTATTTTAAATTTAATGAACAATGTGTTACGATAATAATCACACGACAGAATATTGTTTATACACAAACAGAAGACAATGTAATACAATTATAAGCAATAAGATCTTGAAAACAAAATACCTTTCAAACGAACCATAAAACTTTGTATGAAAGTGTTTTCTATTGCATCGTCTATTCGGACTAGATGCGCATGATAGTGTTCTTCACAGAATCTCTGCAATAAAAACATATCGTAGAATCTATCTAGTAAAGTTGAATATTTGAATTTAGCTAGATAGCGTCCGCGCACTTTTACAAATGTTAGTACTGAACAATATCTTTATTTCAGGCCCTAAATTTTGGGACTGCAGATTCTCATACTATTAGATGACACAGTGAAATAAAATCTAGTGTGCATGTACGGTGTTCCGTTAGGGCCATTGTCGTCTCTATAATAATGAATTGGGCGATAACATGATGTAACGATGGCGATGCGCGAAGTGACGATGGCGATGCGCGAAGCTAAGATAGAAAAGCACTGAGTATCGTCGTCGTGACTACGCACATCGCAATCGTATATTGCATATTGCCATCGCTTGCGTGATCAGAATGCTAAGTCAGAATGACGATATGCGAAGTCACGGTGACGATACACGATGCGCGAAGTGACAATAGCGATGCGCGAAGTGGCGATAACGATGCGCGAAGTCACGATGGGGATACACGAAGTCACGATGACGATATGCGATACGCGAAGACACAAGGACGATGGGGATACGCGAAGTCACAAGGACGATGTGCGATACGTGAAGTCACGATGACGATGCGCAAAGTTGCGAGAGAGATTCTCGAAGACACAATTACGATACGCACCGTTTTACCATCGTCACTTCGTGTATTTCTTGCTTGATCAGAAGGCGATACGCGATGCGCGAGGTGATGTAAACAATACGTAAACAATAAGTTACAATGGCTACACACGATGCGCGAGGTGATAATTACGATGCGCGAATTCACGATGGCGATACGCGAATTCACGAGGGTGAAGTAACAATAGGGATACGGGAAAACACGAGAGCGATGTGCGATGCCCGAAGTCACGATGGAGATACGCGACGTTTTTCCATCGTGACTTCTCGTCTCGCCATCGTACATCGCCATCGTTACTTCGTGTATCGCCAATGTAAATGTGTGCATCCTTATCGTTACTTCACGTTTTCGCCCAATGAATAATTAAGAAGGCGAAGGCCCAAACAGAACACTTTCATTTATTGCAAAAATATTGGACCTAAATGTGCCTAGATATTTGATAATCTTAAACTAACTGAAGAGTTAGTTATCAAAATCTTATTTGTATGACCCTTGGACTTAATTTGCGATTTGACATGTCAGTGAAATATCGAACATGTTAAGATACTCAACAATTGTCCTAAATACGTTTGAATAAATCCACCTATGTTGATAGTTGATTTAAGTTGATATAACGTAATTATTATTGTGACATTTGCTTTTTCCTGTTGACGTGTTTCTGAGTGACAAGTCCAGATTTGTTCCCTTAAAACTTAACAAAACTGAAATTCAAAGTGATCATGGGACTTTAATATAACCTGTGACAACACATCTAGTTCTTCCTTTATTGAATTTGTATGGTGAATGTTTATGCCAAGTTATTTGGAGATCTATTCACATCAACGTTAGAATTTTTAAGATGAAAGGAGGGCGGACTACAACGAACAATTAGGCTGTTGCTTTTATATTATCTTCAATTTCAAACCTTTCAGTGGTGGTCAAAAATGGTTACAGCTTGAGTTTTATGATGAAATAGCTTTTCCAGCTTGTCAAAGCTATTTTCCAAACTTAATAATGATTTGTTAAAGAGGCACACACCTAAAGACTATAAATAATACATTAATTGTAAGAGTCGTCACCAAACATCAAAATTTCTTTTTCCATTCAGTATATAAAGGATCTAATTACCTTTAAACTCAAATGTGACCTTGACCTTTGAGGCAGGGAAGTGGGTCTTGCACGCGACACATCGTCTTGATGTGCTGAACATTTGTGCGAAGTTATTTCAAAATCCTTCAATGCATGACAAAGTTACAGTGCAAAAAATGTCAGTACGCAGACGGACGGACGGTCAGACGGACGGACGCACCGATTTCAATATGCCCTCCTTTGGGGGCATAAAACAAATGTTCCTCTTCAACTTTGTTTAAAGTGCAAAATGTATGGTTATATACAATAGTAACAGGAAAATACATCATACGTTTGCAATCATAAAATTATGCTTATTATGTCCAAAAAAAATAGCACGATCCTTGAAATGCTGTCCAGTTGTCATCACAATGGGTTGGGCTGCTTACAGAAGTGCCTATGAGATAAAAGAAACAATAGTTTGATACAGTCATGCATGTGAGTAATTCTCATCAAGCTTTATGACTTATAATTAAATGTAAGTTGCATACACAATTTTGTTACACGAACTACGCGCTTATGATGACATTTACTTCAGGTTATTTTCCAAGATGATGCAATCTTTAATTAAAAATATTTTGATTCGTTATAATATCTTGCTATGGCGTACAAGTCAGGAACAATGCCAAAAAATAAAACTAATGAAATAACTCCTGTTGTCAACGTCATGTAAACTGTTAACTTTTTAACAGACTGAGTTCATGCTCGGTAACTGAATGAAGGTTTGAAAACAAGTCACTTCGTTTTTAAATACACTCTAGAGAACACGCCCCTTAAACATAGCAGAATACATCCATTAAAACTGGAGCTCTGTAAGTAAAGTCTATTGGAAGTATAATAGTATAAACCTGTCTGAAAGTCCCATTCACGAAAAATGGCAGCCGAATATCCACACTTAGGACACAGATAAATATTTTGTTTGGCTATCCTAATTTACAAAGCAAAAGTGAAGCAGCTTGCACAATTAAATCAGGTGAAAAAGACGGTGGATGCATGAGACGCAGTTTTGATATATTTTGCTGAACGCGACGTTCATAATTTGTGTACATGTAACATGTTGTCCTACATTCCTAAGAATTAAGATGTTAAAAAAAACAAGATTTGTTTTCTATATTGACTCGATATCTCCAATTTCAAAATCATTGTTTCGTTTATTGATATTTGATGTAAAATAGTGCAACAAGTACTATTTGAGATATATTGAAGACATTTAAGAACTCTGAACACTAATTTATTTTTGTAATGTGTTATACTTTATTGTAAATATATTCAATCAGATTGATATGAAACTATTAGCATTATCACTGAGCATTCCTCTCCAAGACAATATTCTTAACTAAGGGTAACGAAATCAGACAAATAGGAGTGATGGTCTATATACTTAGACTGATCATGTAATGTCAAACCTGTGTTAAAGACCACTTCCGAATAAAGACCACCCTGCGAATAAAGGCCAGCATTAAAGCTATTGTGAAAACACTTATGAATAAAGACCACCTGTCAAAAAATGCCGCCAATTTCCGATTACTATTTTTTGTTTACAAGTTTGACTTATGTATCTACTAGACTGTTGTGATTTATCAAGTCACTAACAATAAAATAGTGTGTATTGATACGATATCAAGTTTAACGTTGAAGACAGTGCCTGTACGGTGTTACGGCTCTTCATTTATAAACTTTTTCAATACTTAGTGCTCAAAATGTTAATGGTACACATGCCTTCATGTATAACAGAAGGACTGTTTTGAAACCACGAAAGAACTAAATTAAGTTACTTTGCTATTGAACAAATTCGGCAATATTTTATTAAGTTTTGAATAGGATAGTCAAAAAGAATACATATAGTTACACACTTTATTGAGTAGGAATAAAACTTATAAACAGATTCATATCTTTTGATTGTAACTTTGGAAAAGTTCTCTTTTATGAGTAAAACTTCGTGGTGACAGTCTTAAATTGTCATGGCCACCTTAAACAGTATTGTAATTCTCTTTGCTTTGATGTCAATGTACTGCTTTCAACTTCAGTTGAAGTGCAAACAGTATGGTTTATCACTTCATACCAACCAGAAAACCTGAACAGTTTTACACTTAGCCTTCAGAAAAGAACTGCTAATAAACATTCGGTTAAGTTTCAAACTTTCTGTCGTTTGCAGATTTTACTGTAAAGTCACATAATAGTGTCTATCAATGAAAAGTAGCCCATGTAATTGTGTATGGTTATCACAAAATCACTTGTGTCGAAGATGGCCGTAGCCATTCTTCAGATTGCATTCGAAAACATGCATCTCAAGAGAAGCTCGAAAACAACGTGAATTTTTAATAATGGAGAAAAATGAACATTTGACGTTATTTGTTCAGCAAACAAAATACATTTTTGTTGAAAACTTTGTAAAAGATCTGAACTTAGATTTATGTATTTTGACAGTTTTTCAAAACTTTATCTATTGTTCAAATACTCCAACAGGGAAGAAAAGTTATTGTGATGTGTCAATCACTGGTTTCGTTTCATGTCACACGTTAACACAAGCATTTTAGACAATAAGTTATTTATCTACATCTTATGTTTAGTGACAAACAGGAAAATAACACATTACTTTTCTTTTGACAGTTCAGAGATTGAATTTCTGTAAACATCTTTGTCCTACTTTAAGATACTGCAAAAGACAAAATTAAATTTCCTTAAGTCTACTTTTTATGTTAGTATGGCTTTACTTATGGGCGTAGATGTCAATGTAACTTACACGTGCTTTTCAGACATTTTATTTCATATTTGTATTATAACTTTTCTTCCTCGTTGGTCATATGAATAAGCAAACATTCTGAATTTGAAAATTTAGGACCCTAATGATAGTTAACATTAGACAAGAAAGCGGTTAAGAAAAAAATTTGTTAACTGTAGCTCAATGTACATAGCTAGTATAAAATAGATATATGCAAATAATAAAACTAAAGCAGTTGGCCCTGTGGACGTATAAGCCACATAAATGCACTTAATAGAGATAGTATTCAGAGTTAGATATTTTTATGTTTATTCAAACAAATTAAAAAATATATAGCATTGAATCGACTTAAAGAGGTACGCATTAAAATTGAGTGCAATTATAAATCAATGTTTGTAATACATTAATTGAAAGAATCATTGCCCAACATCAAAGTTTCAGCTAAATATTGCCTCAATTTCCTGTAAAAGTAACGAACATGTTGTAGTTCTGTCAACCTTCATTTTAAGAGATAAATAATGATTTATTATGGAAGGTCGTCTTATTGGCATGTTGTATACAAACGTCATTATTCGATTATGTTCTTCAAATTTATTATTTATTATCTTGCGTATGTTTAGTCCATTTTTTACAGTTGGAGTAAATTATCAGCTAGTTGTTAGATACGTCCCTTTGAACCATGGCCGTATACCCACAAGCCCGTCAGCAATTTTAATATTGCTACTTCTTGACGGATGTCATAAGATAAAATTTAAAGTGACATTATGCGCATTTTTTTCAAGTAAAAATCCAGCTGAAACTGGTGTGTGTACAAAAGTGTAGAGGAAATAATAACTTTTAACCCAATACACCAAACTCTTCCCGCTACCAGTATGAAAAAATAACTTTCAAAATATTGATTTTCTTATTTGACTGGGAGAGTCAATTTAAGAAAAGAACAACTGCATGCAGGAGTTGCTTCCCTTCCACTGCCGAAATCTCTACCAACATCAACAACGACACATTCAACTATCATTTTATCAGTCCGATTTTTTTATATCTAAAGCACCAACTTCTAATACTAATGCGGGGCATAATCATTAATTTAACACATTTAAATGCACAGCAACCAAAAATTGCTTTTATAAAACTGTCACCAAAAATACACTTTGTGCAGTAATATGCGCATAATGTCACTTTAATCAAAGCGCTTTGAGAGCTGAAAGCCTGTGGCTATAGATTGTTTGGTGGAAATAAGGTCCGCATCATCTTTTTGCCGGCTTGTTGATAGTATTAGTATTTCACCATGACATAAACCTAAAACTGGAAACATCTCCGTAAATGAAAAACACATAGCTTCAAGCGTCTTCGTTTCATTCAGCGCGAAGATGAAAACCGATTTTTCTATTACAACTGAACAATAGAAACAGGGCTTGCAAAAAGGATGTTTTGTCCTTGAAAACCGATTTTTCTATTAAAACTGAACAATAGAAACAGGGCCTGCAAGAAAGATGTTTTGTCCTTATTCACCAACTAACAGAAAGAACTCAATGACACAGAATGGAACGATAGTAATCTGCATTGGAAAGATCATCAATGTGCTTTGTTTGATTTTCTGTACAAAGCATATGGAAAAAAGTTTGCGTGTCAAGCTTGAGAGAGATTCTACACTGGCCCAGAAAAAAGTATATATTTATACCATACTTAATTATATCATTAACGGTATGGGGCAAAGTTTAAACCAAAGTATAAGACTTTTATCTTCTTAAAAGAGACTTGTACATTCTGCCCAAGTAAATACTCGTAATGTGCATTAACATTAACAACGTCGTACGAATGTACCATGAAAAACAAAAACTCGTGCATATCGTTCGATTAAAGAACTGAAAATATCAACAGTGTCTAATCAATATAAATTTAAAGTACACATTATCCCTGTTAACATTGCATAAATCGACTTTAGAGAGTCTTCCTTTCCTCTAATATTATCAGGCTGTTCAGCTGCCAAGTCGGTTAATAAAAATCCATCATCTACATCAGTCAAAAGAAATTGCCTTCTAAGTCCCCTTACACATATGAGACCCATCTAGCAGCTTGTTTAGAAGACCAGTTTTTCTACAAAAAAATGTCAACGATGTAAAACAATGTCATCAACTGGTTAGGTCTTAGCAAAGGTTCAGCTTAACAATACTCGTCTGTACTAAGTCTATCAAGATTCATTATTTTACCGTTATTTATAAGATTATATGTTAAACAAAAGTATTCGATCATATTTTTATTTAATTTCTATGTGTTATTTCTTATCTTGTTTCACCTAACATATATTTATTTATATATTTATTTATGCATAATGCCCAAACATGGGTAAGTCGTCTAAAAATTGAAACGGGTGAAGTATAAATATCATAATATCATTGTGTACACACAAGTGTCTTACATAACAAGGAAATTTAACTGCAACTTTCTCTTCAAACTACATAGATGTATTATTTATGGATGAAAATATATCTTCCTGTTTGTCAGATTTGTTTTACACAAACGTTCCTTGGGAGACCCTGAACAATTTCTTTTAAGCAAAGTTGGTTCATCAAATAAATATGGCCGCCAGAGAACGTGTTTCGTTGATTTAGAATCTTTCCAATTCAATAACTAGTAAACAAAACTATCTCTTATTCCTTCCAAAAGTGTTGGATATGTTGGTTGTTTCCACAATATGATCACATGGTAAATCTACGGAAGCCCAATAGTGCAACTTTGTCCTTTTAATGGATTTTCAACATAGTATCTTGAATTTTCAACTTAGTATCTTGAATTTTCAACATAGTTTTTTTTTAATTTTCAACATGGTGTCTTGAATTTTCAACTTAGTAAGATGAATTTTCAAATAAGTATCTTGAATTTTAAACATAGTATCTTGAATTTTCAACTTAGTATCTTGAATTTTCAACATTGTTTCTTGAATTTTCAACTTACTTTCCTGAATTTTTCAACATAGTTTCTTTGACTTTCAACTTAGTATCTTAAATTTTCAACTTCATATTTTGTATTTTCAACATAATATCTTGAATTTTCAACTTGGTTGAAAAAATCTATTTAAAAAAACAACGAAGTAGCACTATTAGGCTTCCGTATAAATCGAATGTATTCCTGCGTAAACAAATAATCAACGGTAAACTGCTCTTGTCAATTTTGCTTGCAGATATTTTCAGTTCGACATCGTTTCACGTGTTCAGCATTCAACGTCATTGCCAAATATATAGAGTTAAACAAAGTATCATGAACGCTTTTAGTTTAACAATTAAATGTATTAAATACGAAACCCATACAAAGGATTCAAACGTACAGAAACAAACACAAATATGTTTAACATGGGTTATTTACACTTAAAAACTGTATCGTATATTTTGCTTTTTAGCTAAGGTTTTAATATTTAACTTTTACATTGCGTTCTTTATCTGGCACATGAAAGAGAAGACTATATTTAAATTGACTAAATGCTTTGGTTTCACTTGGTATACTATTATAATTCTTTTGACAGTAAGCAATTTGTTAAAATTGTTTTTGATATCATACAGGAATATGGCAATCTCCTTTCGTTTATATAGTGTACAAATAAATTTATCTTACAACGTTAACGTAGAAAATAATTTAATATTCTTATTTTAATTTTCAAATCTCCTTTAAAAAGTTGATAGGTCCTTTGCATTTATTTATCCATCTCTTTGTCACATTTTTGCTTCTTTTTAAAGTTATATTCCAAATCATCACACAAAATATTTCGTTTAAAGTATCTTTGGTTATAATACTATATGTATATAGTTATACGAGTCGTAGTTATAATCATTGTTTTCAGTAGTGCTATTTTTATACCAGATTAGACTTATACTTTTCCTATTATAAAGTGTGTTTGTATTACTGAAAACTGTGTCCTAGTACGCATACGCTACCTTCGCCTAATCAGTGTAAGGAAGAAATGCATGTACCAATAATTATATGAATTAACAAAAAGACATAAAATGATTACATATTGATACTGGAGGAATGTCAGTTTACCATGAAAGCTGTGTGAAAATGATAACAAATATCAACTTATTTCAAAACCGTCCAGCCGAATATTGTTTTAGATTTCGCAGATTGATTTCATCAACACATAACACCTGGAGTCATTCCATTTGTAACTAAATGAGTGATGAAAATGAACACAGTGTTCATTTCCTCCACCATTATCAGGCTGTCCTGAAAACCAGTCAGTGAATGGCAAAGAGTCGTCGCCTTCATCCCATTTAAATCGTCCTTCTGTGTCAGCATCTGTGAGGCCTATCCAGTGGTTTGAATCTGCAATTTTCAAAGAATGAATAAGAAGAGGAGACCTTTTACACCAGTCCAGTCTAATATAATATCATTTTTTCATGAAACAGAATTCTAAACTAGGAACTGTGATCTTAATATTTATTTTGTCAACTGTCAAACTGAGAAGCACTAAACCCTATAGAAAGGTACTGACGAAATAGATTACTAACCTTTCAAAGTCATTAAATGTGCCTTGAGGAAACCGTTTTCCGTGCTGCTTTCGATGCGTACTAAGTGAGCACCGCTCGCTATGCAATTAGACTGTAAAACAAAAATAAATCAAAACATTATTGGTGATTTGAAATATCTCATTGAAAGAAATATGCGATTATTGGTGCATAAATGTATTCCTCTATTTCCCATCGTTCTATTCACTTTCCTGTTGTTACCCAAAAATCAAGTAGTTGACTCGATGTTTCCGTTCAAGTTTTGCGTGCATCAGGTACAAGTCTTTATAGAATTCAAGTAAGGCTGTTTTCTTTAGATGTTTTTGTTAAAAATTTTAGATTTGTTTTGAAAAAGTGTTAAAAACTTTTTTTTTTTCTTTTTTTTTTTTTGCAACCCCCAAATCCGCGAAAATAGCTTTTACATCTTAGACCGATATTCAGATGTTAGATCGGAAATATTCACCCAGCTTGTAGGTTGTCATTCAAATGTAAGTCAGTGAATTATTCAGATGTTAAACCAATTTGAAATTGGTAGTTTACATGCAAATTCGGGAGTTAAGGAAGAGTTTGTAATTGGTAATTTCGATGGTAATAACTGAATTATTAAAACCACTTGGTAATTCAGATGTCAATTTTACGGGCAATTGTATTTTGTAGTTGATTCGTGAATATTATAACAATGATACACACTTATGAGTTAACATCTAAATTACGAACTACAAGCCGGATGTTAAGTCAAGGTCTAAAATCAGAATAACCAACTACAGGTTAGATGTGTATAGTAATATACACAAATGCATTTTTAAATTGCGAACTTCAAAACAGATGTGAATTCAAAATATAATATCTGACTGAACAACCACAAATTTGATGTTATTTCACAAATGTATATCTTAAATACCAACTACAAGCTAGATGCTAAATCACAAGTTAATATCCGAATAATTGACTGCAAGCAATATGATTGTTCATTGATTAACATTTTAATTACCAACTTCAAGCTATGTATAATTCAACAATGAGCATCTGAATTACCAACTACAAGCTAGTTGCTAATTCACGAATTGAAATAGGATTTCCAAATACAGACTAGGTGTTAATTCACGAATTTACATCTGAATTACTAACTTTTAGTTTGATGTATATTCACGAATTTACACCTGAAGTACGACCTACAAGCTAATCTGGACATCTATTTACAAATTAATATCTGAGATACGAACTACCAGCTGGATGTTAATTTACGAATTAACACCAGAATTACAGACAACAAACTGGTTGTTTATTCACGAATTACCATCTATAAGCTTGATGTCAATTCAGAAATCTACATCTGAATTTCAAACTAGCAACTAACCGTTACTTCACTGAATAAGAGCACAATACTACTATGTAAGAGCCAATGTCATGTATCTAGTGATGTGTTAAATAAAAATGGAATTACGTCGTACGGACAAACGAGTAACAATTCAGTATACAGTATTTACATTTATAATGTTTCTCTGATCAGAGGTTATGCTTTACATGAAGTTGAAGGCCTATGACCACTTTGGATGTTACAATTACTTGAAGCACTTAAATTACTGAAACAGATGTCATTTTGCTAGAAAAGCTGCCGTTTTTTTGTGTACATTTTCATGGTTAATTTTGTAAACAAAAGTACGTGTGATAAAATTGACACAGTAGTTTTTCAATGATACTAAAAATTATCCAGGTTTCGGTGTCAAAATTACTTGTTCTTTCATTTAAATTGTATAACCATGGACGTACAACTTAACACCCTCAATTCTTTTAAAATGAATTGTGATAAAATATGGAAACAGGTTCAAACGGAATGATCGATTCCAAGATAAGGCAATGCTTCTATTTCATATCAGATAGTGTACAAAATTATCATAATTTACCCTGGCGCCGTAATAGGTGTATTGTCTATCGACAAATAGATAGCACGATCCGTTGAATGGAATCCATTTGTCTCGGCATTTATGACACGGCGGACATACTTCGTTTTGAGGGTGATGAGAGTGACCTATAAAAGTGTAATCAAAATCTGAAAGAACAATTTTTGCAATCCATTAACTTGGATACATCCTTAATTTATATCCTTCTCGTTTTTAATGTGAACAGTTATGAATCAAATATTTACTTCACTACATTTCGTCGTTTTAAATAAAAACAAAAAGAATTGACATTACATTCCCTTCTATACACAAAAGTAATAAATACCTGTATTATTGACTATCTTCTCTAACTGTTCCAGCCTAAAATCCATTCTAACGAGTTTTGCCATAGTCCGCTCCTGATAGTTGTAACAGGAACATTGTGTTTCTTCTCCTTTGCACAGTGAAGAAACAACAAATATAAAAGCAAATCCAAGTGATCCTAGCACGGTCATCATCATCAGCTCAAAACTGCTACACGATCTTCAGGCGAAGAAATTAGTGTATGACGTTTTGTTGAAATTTGAGTATTTATGCGTCCTCAAAACAGAGCCTATTCACGCCTCATTTGCCAAAAATGTCAATCAAAAAATTGTGTCAACTCATTTGATAGAACAGATGATTGTATTTTTGTTTCGGGTTTTACATGTATAGCATGCAACGCAAATGGCACAGAACTGATTTAGCATGATGGTTTGTTTTGACTTGTTAAAAGTGGACTCTGTATAAAGTGCAAAAGTAATAAGCTTACTATTTAAACTCGAAAATGATGACTGTATCAGAATTTTTCACCAAAGTTTTGAGTCGCGATAATGTTCTTTAAAGACGATGGCTACAGTTTCATCTTTTTTTTCAAGCAATGAGAATTTTATAAAATTTCGGTAAATACCTGATAAGTCAGAATATAAAATGAATAAGGTAGGTCACCAAACCAAATTAAAGGCAGAGCTAATCAAAAGTGTTTCTTTTCTACTGCATTTTTCATTATTTATACTAATTCACTTTTTCTCGACTACGAAACAAGTTTCTTACAGCTAAGACTTATCACTCTCGAGACTCACCGCAAAAGGACTAAAAGTCGCAGAGAAAGAGAGAGGCAATGTGGAATTATTTGTTTCTTACCTAAAAACAATACTGCCATGACTTTGGTGGGATCCGAACCCTTCCATCCTGCCGCGAACGCGCTTCCACTGTGCCACAGGGGTTCTATTTCATCGGTGAATCTGGACCACTCTTTGTAAATGTGCAGTTGTAATATTCGTAATGCAAAAAGTTTTTCTCTAAAATGAACCTTCAAACATGTTTACCGTAAACTAAAACATCTCAGAGTACTTGCATTTTTAGAGCTTATTTATATCTTATAAATGCATGTTTTAATTAATTCAGTTGTCGTACCTTCAGTTTTCAAAATGAAGACATAGAGTGGGCATTTATTCTGTGTCAGCGTTTACTTGCACAACATGAAACAATCAGATACCACATTTACATGACATAACGTCTAAGTAATGAGAAGTTTTTGGCTAGATTTAAAGTTGATCAATGTTTGAATTTCAGAAGTGATCCATAATCGTTGGTTCAGTTGTAAAGCCGTTGACTGCATATGTAGGGGTTGTCCGTGGTATGTTGTGAATTACATCAAACGTTTGAGTGTGGAGTGCATTTTTTTACAATGACCCAAAAAAAAACACTTTTCATACCTATGTGTTTATTCTAGATTGTGAAATATTTTCTCACTCTTTGGACTTCGGATGCAGTAATATTTCATTCAAGGTACCTAAATACACCTGAAAACAAATGCAAATATGATGCAAGAGAATATTTCTATTGATTGCATGTTATTTTGCACATCTGTAGAAGAAAATCAAGTTGTTTACCAAAATAGACAGTTTTTTTAAGAACTAACTTTACTTGTACATTCGGTCATTTGCAAGCCACACCAAGAATCGACTGACATTATCATAACGAGGGAGGGGTGTTAATATGTTATGTGAGACACCCTCTTTAAGGTAGTCTCAGCTGGAAGATGAACATGTCTTTAATTTCATTAACATTTTCATTTATTTAAATTTTCATTTATCTAAATTTTCATTTATTTAAATTTTCATTTATTTAAATTTTCATTTATTTAAATTTTTATTTATTTAAATTTTCACCATAGACAGGCAACTGAGCATCTTGCTTCGATTTAAGCTAAGATACGGTACTAGGGGTTTTTACTCTGTTAAAAGAAACAACAACCACAATAGTATCTTTAAATCGTTAGACATATCTTTTTGCATGTCGGACAAAAGGCTGTTTTCCGTCACGTTATAATACATAGTGCTGTGTTCATAAACAAACACACGACAATACTCTATCGAAAACTCCCCATTGTTACAAGCTTATTTCTTTTCAGTTTTATCGTTCGGATTATCTATATGGTCTGTAGTTTGTCGTTATTTGTTTTTCGTCATAGTTTTAAGTTGTTTTTTTTAAATTTGAAATTAGTCAGACTTCTTACTTATAGACAAATTGGTAAAGTAAAAGCATCGTTATTGAACTTCCTGCTACCGATACCAATAAGTATTCACTCTTCCTTAGAGTGTATCGTATAAAATCATGGAACTAGTAACAATGTTAACTCGCAGTGTATGATTTCGCACTGATATAGAAGTGGAATTGTATATCTTAAATGACCATTTAGCTTGCATACATACGCAATTCATTGCGCGTACTTTAAAACCATATCAACAATGGCTCCTGCATGGTATTAAGCTTGTGATGAACTTATATCACATGTACTACAATAATATCTTGTCTGTTGTTAGAATTAAACAAATAACAGACAATAATACACTAGTGCTTCATTGATTTAGGGGCCATATAGCTTGCATGTGTAGCTGTACATGTTAAGGTTCCTTCTCTTTTACTTTGTTCAACAAATTATTGGTATTATCAACATCTTAAATAGCTAATATTTACGAAAAAATGTAACATAAAAAGATAAATAGGGTTCTCATTTTTTCAATAGAAGTTAGTTTGCTTTAGATTCGCCTTGGAAACAAACAGATTAATAAGAAGATACAAAATTGTGTAAAGGAAGGTAATTAAAGTTTTTCCTTTTTTCCCAATATATAGGATGATCGTACCTGTGTATTCTTCGACAACTGGCATTATTTCAAATGTTCTGGTAAAAAGGAAAGATAATTGTTAAGAATATTAGCTTAAGATTGCTCGTTTTTAACAAGATCGTCACTATCTTGTACTGAGATAGCTGAAGAAGAAGTAATAGGGTTTTTATTAAAGACTTTAAATTGTAAGGACTTTGTAGTTCAAAGGTTCGGTTCAATTTTCTGGTTGTTGCAGTCCCTAGCTTTTATATCAGAAACGATGTGGTTCTAAATTTAGACCAGGTTAACTCACTGTTTGGTCTTTCTGTATGCTTATCCGAATCTTTAATTTTAATGTAAGCCATGGTTGACTTCTTAGATGAACACAAAATACTAATGTATTTGTTTGGAGTGCACACTATCGAACCATTCAGGATTTCAAAGTACATGTGTGTGTGCGTGTGCGCGTGTGTGTACCTGGGACTACTTTCAAATTGTTGTTTTTGAAGCTACATCGAAGAAATGTGAACAACATGTGCAGTTTTGCAAACAGATATCAGTACTTACCCTAGATGACATTGACCCTTACCTTTTGACCTATTTTTTTTAAAACTACAGTGATGACATCTGGACCATGTGAACAGTATTGAAAATTTATTATAATGTTAACTGTAAATGATCTTCTTTACCTATGTTTTTCTCGTTTGCAGTAATGGTGCCCAGCTTGTATTCTGAATGCTTCGCACGTTATAATGCATAAAAATAAATACTTTGATAAATATATTGTGTATGTCGCCCGAGCAGAAGTGTCGGCGTTCTACGTTTGTTTTTGTTTTTGTTTTGGTAATAAGGAAAATAATGCACACATCAATAGCCATACCTAAATATGTCTCTCATTCAAATGTTAACAATATTGCGATAAAAATCATAACGCATAACAATGCATAAAACAATCGTTTTTTCAGATATAAATGGCCGGTTTACCGCAGGTTTCTACGTGTTTTGTTATCTTGTGCATCATGTATTTGATCATAGCATATGTTATGTTTCACACTCGTCTTATCGCTGACTAACATTGATGACATGGCCGATCAACTATACTGGTAAAAAGTCCTATAAGCACTTTATAATAGAATTGTATTCTGTTAAGTCTAAAACAATGTTGACGTATAAGAAATATGTCTTGGTTATATAATTTATTGGGCTTAGCTAAGGGAAAATAGGGTGCATTTGCTGACTTCTTTTTCTTAATTGTTTTATAATGTTTTAAATCTTTGTTAAAATATGTATAAATAAATGTCGAATTTATTAAAGAAACGCTTCAGCGGTAACTTCCAAATTACAAAGTTTGTATCTGTTCATTTTTTTCATATTTAATTGTAATTTCTAATATGCAAATTCATAGTAAGTATATATACCCAAGGGCCCCATTGGAAATAAGCTTTTAGCTTTCGTTAATACACACTGCTATATGACATACGTGTTACATCTCCATCTATCTCTTATTCTAAGTCACTATATGTTTTCTATGATATGTTAAATGCCAGCCATACTAGTTGTGATATTGTAACCTTATTGTAATATTTATAAGCTATCTGTGATCAAGGTAGATTTATGTTTTTGACTCTGTTTTAAGTAACTTGTGTAACTGTGCAACTGGTATTTGAAACTTATATATCTTTATGTGTGTTTTAACCTGAATAAACATAAATGAATCAATCATAAGAGCTACATGTAAATTTACACCCGAAGTGCTAATTGGACTTTATCTGAGCGGCCATACAACAGGCAGAAAGAAACATAAGTTTATGTCAATTGATACAGATATTAAACAAATTTTAATTTATAACATTTGAACCAAATGTGAGTGTAATGATAAATATATAAAAGTAACAAAAGAGTTCATACACACGAAATTAAAAACCGTTTTAATGATAGATATTGACACACACATTTCAGGAAATTAATTATTTTCAGTTAATAGTTCAAACAAACGTTTATAGACCTTTCGTAGTGCACAGGAAAGTAGAAATCATGTTTGTCTCGTTCAACCAACTGTTTCGTTTTCATTGGAAGGTCTGTAATGAAAAGAATTACATTGAATGTAAAGATTGATAGAAGAAACATAAAGAGAATTCATAAAATCAAACACATTCTTTTATTAAGTAAATATCTGAAACATGCACTTACACATTGACATGTATATCATACTTTTTCTGCATGAAAACTAATACAAAGATGACCTTATTTGCTTTAATTTTAATCAAACAGATCAAATGTCTTTAACCAGGCGGCCTTCACATCCATTTATAGCATTTTCATAAAATAATTTAAGCAAGAAAACAATCTGGATCGGCTTGAATGACCTTGTGACAGAGGGCATTTGACATTGGTACGATACTGATACAGTTGCCGCATATTATGACGTTTTTTCACACAAAGTGAAATGATGTAGGTCGCATGGATCGTCAACCCACTGATAATTGTGATCTCCACGAATAGCCACACAGTTTGCTGCCGTTTGCTGATTCGGTTCTCCCGTATACCAGTCATAATATGCGGCAACTGTATCAGTATCGTACCAATGTCAAATGCCCTCTGTCACAAGGTCATTCAAGCCGATCCAGAACTTAGTATCTGTGTAAGAGTTGTCAGTTACAAAAGTTAATTAATAGACCCAAGAAGCAGGGTTGAATATTCATCTGTCCGTTTGCTTTGGTTAATCGTTTGGACGTGCGACGTTTTAAAATGTTATTAACAATATTTCAGTAAATTTCAACGTCATATTGTCAATTATGAAACATTCATTTTCTAAAAAGGCATCTGCAAAACAATTGGTCGATTTCTGTGCTAGGTGATATATGACTTCTATTTCTTATATCATGTTCGTTTATTGTCGTTTGCAGCACCAACAATGGCACAAACAATTGATATTACATGTAGTAGTTCAATCTGTTCGTGATAAAAATATGTTTTTGATATTTTGTATTTCTAACACTAACGAAATGTCAATATACAAAGAAGAAATTATTTGCTGTACATGCACAAACTGAGTATGCTTTATGATGTACAAAAATTGACATACAAATATTTTACTCCTAAAATTTATTGATCGTACTTCAAATACATGTCTATACGACATAAAACAGATATATTTTACGTTTTGAAACGTCATGTTCAAATCTTTCGAATAAGTTTTCCCCGAACAATTATTAAAACAATTGTTCAATGAACGTAAAAGTTATAAGCCTAACGTCTGAACCTCAATTATCTTCATTAATTCGTGTTATATAAGAAATGAGAGAATAAAAGCGTTTTGACATTAAAAACAAATCAATACAATAATCAACAATACGGTCTTGAAAAACAAATGTTTTACCTTTCAGACGAGACAAGACACTTTGTATGAAAGTGTTTTCTACAGTACTATAAGCGCATGATAGTGTTTGCAGAATCTCTGCAATAAGAACTTATCTAAGAGTGGACTATTTTACTAATTTTCAAGTGTCGGGACACTTTTGCAAGTGCAATTACTGCATCTAACAATATCTTTATTTCTATCCATAAAATTTACGACAACAGACATAATTATGTCGCACTAAAGCACATGCTAGAAGATGAAACAGTGAATTAACACAGTCAAAATCTATTTGAAGTTACGGTGTTCTGTTAGAACCATTGCCTTCTCTGTTATAATTCATTGGGCGATATCGCGAAGAAACGAAGTAATGTTTTGATATTCCACATAAAAAACAAGTAACAATTTTATTACCCTTCCCTTTCTTAAATTTTGAAGGATTAAATTCATTTTAATTAATTTAACGACTGCCTTCATATGCCCTTATGATACCTCGATGTCACTTAATAACGTCACAAGTCTCACGTTTTACCGTTGGTTAGAGTGACGGGATATGTAAAGTGTGTATTACTGGCTTGCCCGTTAATTTATCAATTTCAAACGGCTGTAAACTTCTTGGAAGGGTAATAAACCGTAATTATTTTGTAACTTTTGTTTTTTCATGTTGACATGTTTCTGAGTGACAAGCCCAGATTTGTTTCCTTGAATAAAACTTAACAAAACTGAAATTCAAAGTGATGACGGGGCTTTAATCTCAGCTGTGACGACACCTCTAGTCTTCCTTTTTATTGAATTTGTATAGTGAATGTTTATGCCAAAATATTTTGAGATCTATTCACATCAGACGTCATAATTCTTAAAATGAAGGGAGAGGGAACTACAACGGCCAATTAGGTTGTTGCTTTTATATCATCTTCAATTTCACATCTTTCACTTGTGGTTGTAAATTATTGATGCTTGAGTTTTATGATGAAATAGCTTTTCCGGCTTGTCAAAGCTATTTTCCAATCTTAATAATGATTTGTTAAAGAAGCACACACCTAAAGACTATGAATAATACATTAATTGGAAGAGTCGTCACCAAACTTTTAAGTTTCAGCTAAACAAATATTTTAACAAACGGAAGAAAGAGCGTAATATTGTTGTTGTGCCTAAAGTTTATTTATGTTATTTGTGTAGATAGCGATTTTATATAGGAGCTCGCTTATGTATGGTTATATCAATAGTAACAGGAAAATACATCATACGTTTGCATCCATGAAATTATGCTTATTATGTCCAAAAAGATAGCACGATCCTTGAAATGCTGTCCAGTTGTCATCACAAGGGGTTGGGTTGCTTACCTATGAGATAAAAGAAACAAAAGTTTAATACAGTCATGCATGTGAGAAAGTCTCATCAAGCTTTATGACTTAATCAAATCTAAGTTGTATTACACAATTTTGTTACACGAACTACCCGCTTTTGTCTGATGACATTTACTTCAGGTTATTTTCCAAAATGATGCAATTTTTAATGTTCTACAGGCCGATTTAAAGATTCTGATTCGTCATAATATCTTGCTATGACTTTCAAGTCAGGAACACAGCCTTTTCAAATAAACGTTGTATTTTATCAATGGTGCAAATAATGGGTCAGTACATCTTATGTTACGTTTTAGATTTAGACCTGCAAACATTATCAAAATTGGAAATATTGAGTTTATAGTAAACGTAGTAAAATGTGCAGTTTGTGCCTCCTGAATCATTTCACATCACTAAATAAATGATAGGGTCTTATACATCACCGAAAATGATTGTGAACTACAATCAATACATTACTTCGGATACAATAATTAAAAGTGATATAACAGTGGAATTGTCCTAACATATGATAGCAGATCAAATTACACACAAGCTACATATATGTAAGAAACAATAATTGTGCCAAATGAACCACAGAAAGTAGTGTTTGACAAACGTGTGAAAATCCAAATATCGCACTCCGTTTTTATTCTAGCAGTGGACACAAACATTTACATTCTTTATTGTATCTAAAGACATGAAATGTCTCAACAGTTTAATATGAATAAAATAAAAACTGTACGTCTTGCATGTCCATGTAGTTAGTGTAGTTACCGGCCTAAATTAATTAGCAAAAAATTAGCAGAAGTCTCCTATCTTCCGTGTGCACTATATTATGTAATTCACTCACCAGTTAGTGTAATAAAAACGACTAATTTTAGGATTTTAAATCTCTTCAGCTTCGCTTCTAGAATCAACGCACACAACAATACGAAGATCTAAAAGATATTGAAATCTAGGTCATCGCGTTTCTGTACTTAGACAAACAACAATGATAAAATGTTTGACAAATGGTTTTGTGCCGAATGTCAATGAATTAGAAGCAAACTTTGAGCTTCCTCAACTTAGGCTATTCGGCAGTTAAACAAATTTAAAAGCTCATGTATTCACCAGAACGTTGGTGTTTGTGCCAGAGCCAGCTTAAGTTTCAGATTAAAGTTTTATGAACAACTGATATCAAATAAGAGGCCAATAAAGATTTAACTACAAGTCCCCGAAACCTCCAACCCCACTAGAACGTCTTGTTTTTCGTTCTCATTCAATCCAATAAAAAGTAAAGACTTTATTTGTTATAATTTGACATCAAGCTACTTAGCTTTCTACATCCACATACTAAATATTAACCGACTTTCTTTTCTTGTGCCAAATACTAGGGTATACAACTTACCTTATTTTGCCCCGAGACGTATCACACATGTAAATATACAAGAATGTAGCAAAAGATTCGGAGTAGGGGCATCACTATTGATTATAAAACTTTTATAGCTAATTTTTTTCTTTCAAGTCCATCCACTTTTTTCTGACACTTCAGACATTTATCTAAACATTAATATGAAATTTAGCCGGTACGTCTTTTTGCACACAGAAGTTGCTCAGGGAGTGGACTAATAAATGTTGATATACATTTTCGGTGATATATAAGCTTACGCTACGATCAACACTTGGAAATACACAAGAGCACATGCAAACATTCTTTAACATATAAAGATGCAGCTTCAAAATCAGCAAAACTAAAAAAATAGATTTAAAAACTCACAACAATAAAAACAATTGCCTTTAACAAATACTGTGTACTCTTACAATACAATACATCGTATGTATGAGGAAATATACAGCGAATCCAGACCCCGTTCAAGCGATACTTTTAGCGAGGAGGTTAACACTTACTTCTACTATGATATCCTTGAATTCAACTTAATGTTATCATTTGACAAACATCGAACCAAACATCAAAGAGTGCGAGTCTTCGGTTTTACACACTAATATGTCTTGTATATCGCTGTTTAGATCACACGCTTTATTTCTCAGTGAAGTACAGGGCTTAATGTATATTGCTTTAAGGTTTAAATATGTTATTATCAAGATTTGTAGCTTTTGTCTCCTTACTTGTTTACAATGTGTGCAGAAATACTAGCAATTTTAATGAAACAAAATCAACATAATTATCAAGGATATAAACTGAATAATATGAAATTTCTACTATCGCAATACACAGACGATACTACCGTCCTGTTAGACGGAACAGAAAGATCACATTAGAATAAGAATTGAATGCTAAAGTATCGGGTTTGTGTAAAAACGTTTAATAAACAAAAGTCATATGGATTGGTTCAAGAAAAAACAATAACTTAAGGTTATGTCCAGAACTGGGAACAAAACAGTTTTACTAGGTGTTAAATTTACACTTAATCTCAAGCAAATATTGTTGAGTTGAATTACTAACCTAAAATTGAGGCGATAAAAAGTTGCTTTATCAATGGACAAGAAGAATCATAACACCTTTAAGAAGACAAGTAGTCATAAAAACACCAGCACCACCAAAAATAAACCATCTTATCATGAGTCTACCTAATCCAATGACTGAAATTTTAAAACGTTTACAAAAAATACTCTATAAATGTCTGTTGAGTTCAGAGCCAGAATGTAACAACGCAGTCCTTTGAAAATGGCGGCTTAAAAATGTTAGACTTTTAATTACTTGGTTAAGAAGGTATGCGATGATTTTTCGTTTAGTTCCAATTTGGTATAAAAATATGTTAACGGTTGTGGGCAGAAGTTACCTCTATCACTTGTATTTAAGAACAGTCCTGTCTTTTAACAATTTTACTGAAATTTATTATATTCAAACAAACTATTTGCAGTATCAGAGTATGATTGAAACAGTAAAACAATATCTGAACACTATATGTGTTCACATGTTTGCCAAAATTATCTTAGTCCATTACAATCATTAGCAATAAAAGTAAAAGCTCATAAAAAGTTGTAAAAATATTTATGAGTTCATACTTCGATCTATTACTCTGCCAAACTCAAAAAGTAAATGGTCAAATGAACTTAATTTGGCCAAAAATTGCAACTGGGGCACCATTTGTAGTCTACAATTCAGGGTGAGCAAAGACGCTTGATTACAGTGATTTCTATTTAAAGTCAATCATAGAATATTTGGAACAAATCACTTATCTAAAACTGGAATTGAAAATGGTAACAGCTGTTCTGTTTGGAAAAATATCATGTAGAAACCACTGTCCACCTTTTAGACTGTCAGTAACTTTCCAATTTAACTATTTTTGGTAGATTAAGTATATACATGTAGAATGAGGAACGCTTTTCCAACCATGTTCTACTTTCAGCAACAAGTACGTTTAATGTTGGAAACAGAAAAGTTCAATGCAAAGAAAGCTGATAAAATCTAGTTTAGATATTTGGTAGAAGTTACTGAATTATGAGTGGTTGGTAGGTTTCATATTTCATTGGTGCTTTCTTCTTTTTGTTCGATTATGTTTTTGTACCTTTTGCCTTCAACAAAAAGATACCATTCTATTTAGAAAAAAAATCTACATTAAGTTTTGAGAAGTTTTTTTATTCATATGGACCATAAGGTTTACAACTGGTCAAACATGTATGTTTTGAGAGGGAGGTAAGTAGCATACATAACTTTTGTCTTTTTGGAAAAGTGTATTCCCTTACTCTATGACACCTTCTCAGATCAATACTTTAGTCACATACCAAAACTTTAGTCACTATAACGTAATTAATATCTGGACATGGAACATTATAGACAGGATAATAAAGAACAACAGCAACTCAATTAAAGCAATCTATATACTTTGGCTAGTTATACAGATATTTTTTAACTAGCAGGTTGTACTTTTAATTGAGAAACTGAATTTACTGTGTTAAGAAGAAACAAAATATCTCTTAATGCTATAGTCAATGTATAAGCAACAGTCTTGAAAGCAACTTGTTGTGAAAAAAGCAAATTAATACAAGTCATAAAATGTTTTGATATAGCATATAATATGGATTAGGAGGACAGGCAACCTCCATAACAATCCTGTAAAATGTTTAAAGTACTTCGAAATATAGCATTATTACGGTAACACACATGATCATGTGAGACGATACACCCTCTTAAAACCTGTCAAAGATCTTAAGAAGAGATAGACGAAAGGATTACATAGTAAAGGTAGTTTGTCTAGTTCACTTTATTGCTGTCCTATACTTTTTCTTTCACAGATTGCATAGAAATTGACATACTACATGGCAGATCATTCCACTGAAAGTTGTAAGCCAACTGTAGGTAGATTCCCGCCATAATTATTTGGACTGTGCTTGCTCCAGTCTGTGAACGAGGCTTCTGTTTCGGTGTCGTACCATATCCATTTTCCAGAACTGCCCCTTATAAGTCCTGTCCAGTAATTTGAACCTGTCATTGAAAAAAAGTACTTCGATTCAAAGAGAATAAATACGTTCTTATACAAAGAGTTAAAGCATTTAATTTCAATAAACGGGAAATCAAGTTTCTACAGAACTGTCATGAACACGTTTATCAGCGTTTACATTGAATTTGGTTACACATAAAGAAATGGAACATACAAATCAAAGAATTGCAATCAAGTGATTCATATAACCGTTTTAAGTAAGAGACCTAATTCTAAGATTTAAAAAATATACATGTATAATCATTATGTAAAAGTTCAGAAAGAACTGTTCAATACCACACGTAGACGGTAGACAATAAACAAAAAAGTGAAAGTATGGGCAAGTTTTGGTTTGGGTATTTTTACCAGTATCCTAATGCTTAATATGTGGCCTAAGTTCTTATGTCTTTCTTACAACCAACCTCGATCCAGGAGAAATTTTACGACTACATGTATCAAGGAAGCAGTCCGTTTAAGTCACAAACATGCAATGGAAGGATAATGTAGGCGACTGCACAACTGTATTAAGTGCGCCAGAAGTAGGAAAACATTACCCTTCAAAGCCCTCAAATGCTTCATGAGGAAAATATTTTCAGCTTCGGTCTCGATATGTATCAGGTGGGATTCTTGTTTAACACAATAGGACTGAAAAGGAAATGTTCGCATAAGAAATAGTATGGCATTTTTTAAAATTAATTTGTAGACTTCTGTTTATATTTACAAAGCATATAATTGCCGTTAATCTTTAAGGGTTGTGTATGAAGGGTTCAAAGTTCGACTTTTGACCTAATCACTATTCCCTTGACAATACATCTTTCAGCCCCAACGTCTAACATTTACAGAATGAACAACTAGGACTACTGATCCTACAATTGGAAAAATATGACACGTTTAAAGCTTTTAATTAACGCAGTTGAAATTTGACAATATACCACACAATGGAGCAAAAAAAGATATTAACTTAATTTTGACTTACTTCAGCTTGACTAAAATTGAAGTTTCCATGTGGAAAAAGATAGCATGAGTCTTCGAAACGTATCCACGAGTCTGGACACAAGTGGTCGGATGTCGATCCTGAAAATTAGCCCAACATTTTTGTTTCTACTGAAAAATACTCTTCTTCTTCAACTAAAAACAAAACTAAACTGATAAAGACAAAACCAGATCACTCTGTATTATTATTCTTTATTATTTTTAATGTACATCTTCACGGTGTGTTTGTTCAAAAGATTTGTACGGAGACTACAGTTTACAAATATTTTACTCAGCTACATCTAATCTGATCGACAATTGTGCTTTAGTGAATTGAAAAGCAAAGATTATATGCAATATGTCTTGCCACCACTACTAGGCACTTATGAAATAAATTAACGGCCCCCTATACCTCCTCTTTTCAATGTGCACATCTCTTGAAACAATATGAAGTAAACATTATTATATAAAGAAATGATATCACAAACAGAAAATGTCGGATTATCTCTGGTGCCTATTTTTGACAGATATTCTCATGTCAGGCGAATTGCTTACAAAAACAATTAAAGCAAAAATCCCTTCTTCTACGAAACAGTCTGCGTACCAAAGTATTTTGTTGCAATTTAAATTCCGCTTTCATTCTTCTTTTTAAAATCTGACTGAAATTCAAATAACGATCACATTAAAAATATTGCATATCTTTCTAAAGCGAAGATTTATATATATATCGTTTTAAATTTTGTGAAATCTTGTCACTGAATTCTTTGAAGAAGGCATAAATATCTTATGATGCATGTACACATACCTTTTCCTACTACATACTTTAATAAGTCGACAACTTTCCGCAACAACTCGTCTCTATTTAAAGATTCGTTTCAATCGGTAATGCTAAAAGATAAGAGCAGGGTAATTACTCCTACAGTAAACATAGTGTATGCTGATTCTTTGAAGATCTTAAAACACTGAACACATTCAGCTGAATAAAGATTTAGAAACAAGTAACACCCTTCTCAAAACAAATTTCAATGATGAAACCCCATTTAGAACACCGCCTTCAATGACAATGAAACACGCCAACTTATATATGATCTTTCAAAAGAAAATGTCTATTTGGAGAAGAGAGGTAAAAATAAGTAACACCTTCTAAAAACAAAGTTCAGTGACAAAACCCCAGAGATAACACCGCCTTCAAAGGCAATATACATGATATTTCAAAAGAGAAGAGGTATAATACTGTGAAATCTCAACAAACGTTGTAGCATGCACGAAAGGTGTCAGTCGTAGTATATCCACATCAAAGATAAAAGTTAAATGTTGACATCGTGATAAACAAAAAATAAGATAACTATTGTCTAGTAATACCAAGGTGACAAAGACAGTCAATCTGCCTTCTTCTTTTTAGTATTCATAGATAAACATACAGCACAAAAATATTTTGTTAAAAGGCGATGCATATGATTTTTTATGAAGAGGGGTTGTTTTTAATTTAACCAGATATATCATTCCAGCATCTCGGACAGAAATTTCCACAGATTTCACCCATGCCGGAAAACTGAGTCCGGAACCCCAATGCAAGAGGAGTCACGAAAATGACGTCATGTAACATAAAGAAATTACTTAGTTACGTATTGATGACGGCTAAAGCAATTAATTTAAATTAATACCGATGCGCTATGCAAGAATAAATGTATATTTAGTGTTTTATGGAATTTTTAGTAAGACAGTCACAAGATGTGTTTGGTGACTTTGATTGCATTCAGTTATTACATGTGAACATACTAACACAATCTGCCAAGTATTTCCTGGCTATGTACAAGATAGACGTTCTCCAAAATACCTTCGGGATTTAGAACTCAGGCGGATATTCCTTTCTCACCTATGAGATACATATTTCCGCGCATTTACCCATGTGAGATAAACTTATCTCACATCGCTTATCTCACATCGCTGCCGGACTATTTTTACGTTAATTGTAAGCAGACATAAAAATCGAAAAATGACTGTAAAACTGTTATTTTTTAAATAAACATAGGGTTGTTGGTATTCATTTTCTTAGTTAGATCATTTTCTATCCATCTATGGCAGTTTTAAAGTAAAATTCGAGAAAAGTTGATTTTCATTTTTTCATCCCCATCCTGTATTTGCACTTATTCCTTCTTACTTGTGTGAAAATGCGATTCAAACGGTGAGAAAATAAATCTACCATGTCCATTGAGTTGTGGATAAGGAAATCCCAACCTCGGGTTGAGATACGTCCAAAAAACTCGGCAGAGCCTCGTTTTTGGACGTATCTCAACCCTCAACATGTTAGATTCACTTTATCCCAACCATTCACACATTAATCATATTAGTACTCTATATTAGAAGAGCTATATTTAATACGAGGTTAGTAAAAGGTGCATGTATCGAAAATACGCGTCTTTCTTCCGTGAAAAATCCATGTACTTCTGAGATGAATACTGTAGACACAGTCTATATTTTTCTTGAACGCACGACTTGCCGTTCGTTACTTAGATGTGTATCTCATCATTTAAAAATTAGATACTTCTGTGATGAAAATTATAGACACAGTCCATTTTCTATATAGGTGTTGTTAGTAATTGTTTGTGTTCTAAAATAGTAACAATATTTCATAAACTGTCCTATATTGTACCTCCGAATTTAGACAGTGACTTTAATTAATCGATTAATATTATTCGATAACAGTAAAGTTTTTATAGTACAAATCAGTGCAAAGTTTTTGTTCAACCAGAAGCTTTCGGATTGACTCGCACCTGAGTTAACTCGTACCTGAGTCATCTCGTACCCTAATTTGTCAACTCGTACGTATCAAAACGTCACTTCGCACATTTTGAAGTCAACTCGTACCTTCTATTTCAAAACTTCAGTTTTATCCATGAACAAAAGGGACTTACTGATATGTAATTAAAGGTGGGGACATATGGAATATATCACTACAGTATATTATAAGCTAACACAGTTGCTCTTATGGACGGACCTTTATAAAATCTGCTTCAGATCAAATTAATCATCACTGTATCATTGCAAAACTGATTTATGCTTATGTGGCCGGGTACACCCGAATACACTCTACTGTGATATAGACAAACAGTAATAATAATTTAAGACAATCATAACTTGTTCGTTCAATGCGGTGATAAGAGGAATGCATTTTAATTAGTCAAACAACCAGTTAGAATGGGTCTCCTTGAATTCCTTCGGGGCCATGCCTCAACATCAACCATCACCAATTTTTACATGTCAGTTTTTTTTGTTGGCCCGCTGTGATACGTACTTTTTCAGTTTTTCTTGTTTTTACTGTTTATGAATTACAGAGTTTGGAAGCTTTGAGGACGATAAAGAGAACGACAACGAAAACATTTAGGAATTTTCTAAAGAATTAACGTAATGTATTCGTTCCCAATGCAACGGACTTAACATACTCAATATCTTGAAATATCAATATTACTTTTTATGAACATGTATTAATGGCTCAAATAAATTAATTAGATCCTTGAACAGTCATACATAAACACATAGCAACACAACTAACAAATAGCCCGGATACACATAAGATGAACTCTGTATAACGTCAGCCTTTTAGATTAACAATACATCACTACAAACTACTATTAGACACTAATGCTTAAAGGTCCACTACTAAGCGTAAATTAAGTGAAAGTTATTTCAATGGCAAGTACATTACCTTATGCAAGACACTAAATAATGAAGATTGGCAGGTTAAAATTTACAAAAAGTGTTTGGAACACGAAGAAAAGTATGTGTATTATGTTGAAATCTCAGTGATTCGACAAAATGACCACCCAGGTCTTTTCTTCTCTTCATAATACATAGAAAAATAATTGTACATGCATGGTGGTATATTTAGAATTTCTACATACCAACTTTCATTTTTTATTAAAATTAACTTATTTCTGTGTTTTTAAAGTATATTTGAATTTTCGCTTTCCTTAGTATTGGACCTTTAAAACTGAAGCAAATGTCATACTTTATTTATTGTAACAGATAAAGCTGTTTATATTTGCAACATCTTTACATATTTCAATTCTATTTTTTTTAGTTTGGATAAATCCGTCTGTATGCATCATCACAGTACTTCAACGCTTTATGTATCGTTCAAGTAATCAGACAGGAGAGGAAAGGTCACCATCATCTATTGTCAAGCATTCCGTTTATTTCGTGTCACACGCTACCATAAGCCTTTTTAGACAATACTAGTAGGCTGTGTAAACATCTATATCATATGTTTTGAGATAAACAGGAAAATATTGCATTTTCCTCTTTTGATATTTTTGGCGATTGAGTCAGTAGAACTTTGCAAACATCTTTTTCAAAACATCTTTGTCCTACATTTACTGTTTTGTAATTTTGAAACATGATGCTGTATGTACGGTTTTTAATAATCGCAAATATTTTTAATGGGTTTGCGGCCATTAAAGGCGGTATATACATACTGTCGCAAATGCCAAACTTTCTAAACGGTTAACCCTATTCTAAAGCACAATGCTCTAAATTGCTATCATTACTGATCGTTCGATTTTTATATGTTATTTAACAGCCGCAAATTTGAATGGCGTAACCAATCAGAATCTATGCTACTACGTAAGTGCATTAAAACATGTAATTATAATGAGGAAAAAAACAAATAATTTTCTCAAGTCTTGTCATACAATTGCTTACTTTCTTTTACTTATATGCAAAGGTTAAAGGGATAAGTTATATTGTATTACTACCGGATATGTTACCCACTTACTTTGGATATTTATTCACGTTTTAGCTCTTTGTATATTGGAATCTGTTATTGCTGTCGGAGAAATACGTAACAGCCAACAGATCGTACAACTTTTATCTTTGTTTCCAAAAGGATAGTAACTTTGTTTTACATTTTTGATGTTACTGTTCCAAACACTGAAAATGAGAAACTGCATTTATTAATATACCGGTATTTATATAGGTTGAGAGAAATTTAGAAGCAACCAGTGACTTCCCATATGAACGGTGTCTTCCTTAGCAACCATGACTTCCTTAGCTACAACTTAGTTCCTTAGCAACCCTTGAGTTACCATAGCAACTAGTGCCTCCTTAGCAACCTTTGCCATTCTCTTGCCACCAGTGACTTCCTTCGCAACCATTGACGACCTTAGCAACTAGCAACAGTTGACTTCTTTCGCAATGACTGACTTTCCCTAGTGACCATTGTTGCAACTAATGACTGCCCCTAGCAGCTGGTGAATTTTAGTGACCAGTGACTTCTTTAGTAATCAGTGTCTTTCCCAGCAACAAGTGACATCCTTAGAAAGTACTGACTCTCTTTAGTAACAAGTGAATTCCTTAGGTAAGATCACTGGTACTGAGGTGTGCGAAATAGGGCAATAGTGGCCTTCTTGTTTTAAATTTAAACTTGAAAGAAGGTCTTTGTGTGTATTTTCTTAATATGTAATTCAGAAAATCTGGGTTTACAGTAACAGCTCATGTTAACGTTCAGTTCTTTGTATTTCTAAACATGTAAGGTAGTTCATCTGTGCACAAAGTGTTTACGGTGCAACAGCACATTTTTTTGTATCTGATGTATGAACTTAAGTCAATGAGAACAAGCTGCACGAAAAGAAACAGAATCAGAACAAATAAAGAACGTCTACGAAACATAAAATGTAAATGATCATTGCATAGATAGCAATATGCATGCAGCACTTTATCCCACATGTAATATTTGAGTAGAATTTTGTTAAATCCATAAAGCAGGGTGAAATTTAAATTAATCGACCTGATTCAAAACAAATAGTTTTAGAGGTTTGTCACAAAAGCCCTAATGTGACATATAAGTCGAATTTATACCTTTTCACATAAGTTCTTACCTGTACCTAGATAGTTACATTTACACAATAAAACTACTACAGTTTCTGCTTTACTCAAATATGAACTCGGTGATTTTTTTTCTCCGCGTTCAGAGGAGAGGTTTAGTACAAACTTAATATATTTAAGTATTCGATCTACATATATAAACTGAAGAGTCGAAATTGTTGATGTAGCTTTGGTATGAGCATCAATTGTGAGTATTCTGTATAAACATCTCCGTCATCTCCCTCCTTTGTCTTTCCGGACAATGTCCTCGCCCGCTTGTTCTTTAGTGACTCGAGAACAATGGGTCAACTAGAGTTATGTTTAGCTCGCTACGCGTAGCAAACCCGTAAGTGCGCTGGAGTATAATGGTCTTGAACCGCGCTGTAGTAATAACATAATAGGATTCAGTTTTTCTACTTCATCCCCAACCAGGAGGACAAACCAAGGAAATAGATCTTGAAGAAAAGCCATACAATATTCCAGTGTTCATTTCACTTGTTTCAGTGTTTCACTTTTAATTCAATTCAATTCAATTCAAATTCAATTGCAGTGTTAATTTCTTAAACACTTTCAATACTGCAAAAATGGTCTAGTAATACAAACATCAAGAGAAATAATGCGAAAACAACGATAAATTCATTTTCAGTTCGTTATAATCCAATATTTTAATGTTCATATTTTATTTTCGGACCAGAAACTGATTTTTTTGCAAGGATTCATTTCACACACTTTTCCTTCTACGGACAGCGATTGCGTCAAGAAATCGTGTTTGTTTATCCAAAGTATCTAATGTTTATATCACACGTTTTATTTCTCCGTCAAGTAAAGGGCTTAATGTATGTTGCTTAAAGGTCTAATTATATTTTTACCAAGATTTTTAGTTTTGTGTCTCCCTACCGGTTCACACTGTGTGCAGAAAATACTAGCAATTTTAATTAAACAAAATCAACATCTAAAAGGTATTAAACTGAATAATATAGAATGTTTACTATCAACTTAGTATAATACGCAGACGCTATTACCGTATTGTTAGACGGAACAGAGAGATCACTTAGTAATACCATGCAAACATTAGAATTTTATGCTAAAGTATCTGGTTTATATATGAATGTTAAAAAAAGTAATTTGGATCGGTCCAAGAGAAAACGGTCATTTAAGGTTATGTCCAGACTTGGGATTAAACTGCGAGCAAAACAGTTTTAAATTACTAGGTGTTACATTCACACTAAATCTTGCAAATACTATTGAATTAAATTATTACCCTCAAATTGAAGAGATAAAAAAATTGCTAAATCAATGGTCATGAAAAATCCTATTAGGAGGACAAGTAGTCATAAAAACTGTAGCACTTCCAAAAATAAACTATCTTATCATGAGTCTGCCTAATCCAATGACTGAAAGTTTAAAACATTTACAAAATATACTCTACACATTTTAGTTGACTTGGGACCTGATAAGGGTAAGAAAATGCTTGGTTAAAAAGGTTTATGAGATATAACTCAAAATACTTTCTTCAGTTTCTAGATTTAACCATCTTGATGGCGATTATGTAAAGCATAAATTCATAAGATTGGCAATCCATTTTGGAAAAATGTCTTTCAAGGATTTGAAAAATTATGCAATCAGACACCATTAAACGCGGGATGATTTTTGTTCAGTTCCAATTTGGTATAAAAATATGTTACGGTTGTGGGCAGAAGTTATCTCTATCAGTTGTATTAAAGAAAATGTGTGGCAGTGGTAAATGACTTACAAGATTCAAATGATGTATTTTAACAATTTTACTGAAATTTATAATATTCTAACAAACTATTTGCAATATTAGAGTATGATTGAATCAGTAAAACAATGTACGTATACACTGTATGTATTCAAATGTTTGCCAATCTTAGTCCATTACAGTCATTAGCAATAAATGTAATAGCTAGTAAAAAGAACGGTTGTAGAAATATTTATGATTTTTAATTGGCTAAAAATCTATTTATAGTCTACAATTCAGGGTGAGTAAAGACGCTAAATTACAGTGGTTTCAATTTAAAATAAATTATAGAATAATTGGAACATATAAATTATTATCTAAATTGGGAATAGAAATAGTAACAGCTGTTATTTTTGATAAATCATGTATTGTTGTCCGCTTATTTTTGGAGTTCCAGGTAGTAAATACTTCTTGGAACGATGTGAAATTGTGGAACACCACAAAATGTTCAAGTGTAGATACAAATTGGAAAAAAATATTTTATACTGGGTAACAAAAGTTATAGCTCTGCCTTTTCCAATTTAATTCTTTTTTTTAATTAAGAATATATACATGTAAAATGAGGAACACTTTTCCAAGCATGTTCTACTTCAGCAACAAGTACGTTTTAATGTTGGAAAGAATAAAGTTCAATGCAAAGAAAGTTGTAAGAATCTATTTTAGATATTTGGTAGAAGATACTGAGATATGAGGGGTGGGTAGGTTTCAGATTTCATTGGTGCTGTCGTATTGTTTTCGGCTTACGGTTTTTATGTACCTATTGTTTCTTAAGCCAAAAAAGAATACCATTTAGGAAAAATTGTATGAATATGTCTTACTCCGACCTGTAAGTTTATAATTGTTTCATTCGTAGATACAGAGAGTGCGAGGGAGGTTAAGAAAATAACATATTGTCTTTTTGGAATGATGTATTCCCATACGGTATGTGTCCTTCTCATACCGATCCTTTAGTCACAGACCAATACTTTAGTCACTATTAAGATTTAATTAAAACACTAATCCTCACTAAACCGGAATCCTCACTAAACCGGAAATTTTGCCCAGTCCGGACCTTGTCCGGTTTAGTGAGTTTCTTCTGTATATGGATATATAACATTATGGACAGGAGAATAAAGAACAACAGCAACTCTATTAAAACAATCTATTTACATTTGCCAGTTATACATATATATTTTTCATTTGCAGGTTGTACTTTTAATTGAGAAACTGTATTTTACTGTGTTAAGAAGAAACAAATCACTGTTCATGCTATAGTAAGTGTATATACAGGAAACATGAGCAACAGTATTAAAAACAACTTGTTGTGAGAAAGAAAACATATTAATACAAGTCACGGTATGTTTTGGTGTAACTTAAAATTTGGACCAGAAGGATAAGCAACCTCTATAGATATTAACTTCAAAATATACTATATAATTACAGTAAAAACATCATCGTCCACACATGAACTTTAAGGTTCACATTTTTGGTAGACAACAGTTTGATTTGGGACAAAAGCCATGATCCGATGGAGGCTGCATGTTCCTCTAATTGACGTAATAGTAATAATAATAAAAATTCCTGATGGATAGTTTTTTTAAACTCACAGTAGAAGTATAACAACACATAATTATTTACTACCAGTCTTTATCTCTCAACCCGTTGTTCTTGTAATTGTAATATTACATCATGTATTTGTCAGTATATTTTGTAAAACTATCAATTGTCATTATGGGACCTCAATAACAAAAGATATGTAGCTTTTTGAAGAACGTATCCCTGTATTAAAAAAAAGTTCAATGGAACTCCCAGTACATTATAACGTCAAAACAAGGTTTTACGTAGGGGTGAAATTTTGTGGAATTGTAAAAACATGTAAGTCGATGACCCTTCCATTTTATCATATCAAATAAGCGAAAAAATATTGAATAGCTTATCAAATGTTTACGTTTTTTCATCGAGCTGATTTTTAATAAATCCAAATTTAAGGCAAAAATTTCAGCCAAACTCTTATAGAATTTTCCCGTCCCGACTTCAAGATGTTTTCATTGAATTCTATACCATCACGCAGAACGTCTTAAATGCAAGGCGAACATTATAACATATTTTATATTATTATAATTTTATATTATATATTGTCTATAGTTTTATATTTGATGCGGAGTGAAGGAAAATCGCGAAAAGACATGAAATAGCGTGTTGTGCAAAAGGTGACGACAGTGGCAATATTTGAAGTACAACAGCATAAAAACTGTAAGAGATATCAAAATCAAAAATAAATTGGATTTCAATTAGAGGTAAATTTCATGACAACAATCTAACAATAACATTCAGACCACTTCACCTTCATGTCTAAATTATCTTGAAAAAGACGTCGAATATAACTATAGCGTTACTTTCTTTTCATTTTTCTGCGCTCCTTCTATACACCAATCAGTTGCGTGTATGACATCCATGCCCACAAACAAGAAAATTACATAAATGACGATTGTTAAAAGAAGACATTCATGTACTTATGAAAGACGATTTATTCACTTTGAAACTTGTTAAACATCTTTAGATGAGATACACGAATATGTGATATAGTAAAACTGTTTTGTTTGTATATCTGATTTTTATAGGTAGTTTGTCTTGCTCACTTTAATCTTGTCCCAGTTCTCTTTCACAGATTGCCTGATAATTATTATCACATGACACATCATTCCACTGAAAGTTGTAAAGCAAAATTATGAAAACACAATTCTGATTCCCGCCATAATTATTTGGACTTTCCTTGCTCCAGTCTTTGAACGATGCTTCTGTTTTAGTACCGTGCCATATCCATTTTCCAGAGCTGTCCTTTTTAAGTCCTGTCCAGAAACCTGATTCTGTTATTGAAATAATAAGTATAAGTACAAAGCATCTTGATTTTTCAATTGTTTTCCAAGAGAATCAAAACGTTGCTATAGAAAGAACGTTATGTTTAGATTTGACAGATTCAACGAAACTTATCAGAAGTAATTTTGTATTAAATCTTGTGTTGTTTCTTTTGTCAAAACAGTTTAGTTTTTAAACATTTAATTTCAATAAACGGGAAATCAAGTTCATTTACGGGTTTAACTACAGACCTTTTATGAACTTTACAATGGATTAGAAATGGAACATACAAAAAACGAATTCAAATCAAGCGATTAATATAACCGTTTTAACCCCGACAAGAGGGCCGAGATGGGCATACATCACTCACCTTGCTACCATTGGCAATGTTAACAATCGCTTCACAGGAAGAGTAAATTTGACCCGGGGTCATGATTTCGACAGTATTCGTAGAGGTCCACCACACAATGCTACATTCAAAATATCTAAGCTCTGGGCCTTGTGGTTTTAGACAAAAGGATGTTTTTAGTTTTTCCTATTTAAGCGTATGTGAAATTTAGTGCCCCCCTGGTGGGGTCAATTTTAAACCTGGGTTCATGATTTAAACAATATTGATAGAGGTCCACTAGACGATGATAAATGCCAAATCTCTTAGCTCTATGCCTTGTGGTTTCAGAGAAGATTTGTTTTAAGATTTCCTATTGAAATATATGTTAAGTGAAAAATTTTCACCCAGGAGCCATAATTTGAACTCTATCGGCTCAAAATCATTTTTGGCTCCAAATCATGTGGTTTCAAATCAGAATATATTTAAAGACTTTCCTATGTCAGTCTTTGTCAAATAAAGTGACCCCGAGCAGGTTCTATTTTGACGTGGGGCTCACGATTTGAACAATCTTGGTAAATGTCCAGTAGGCAATGATACATGCCAAATATCTCAGCTCGAGACCTCGTGGTTTCAGGGAAGAAGGTTTTTAAAGTTTTTCCTATATGAGAGTATGTAAAGTCAAATGACCCCGAGCGGAGTCAATTTTAACACAGGGATCATAATTTGAACAATCTTCGTATTGAGGTCCACTAGGTAATGCTACATGCTAAACTTATGCACCACCCCCCCAACTTCCCCCCGAGTGGTGTCAATTTTGACCCGGGGTCATAATTTGAACACCCATGGAAGAGGTCCACTAGGCAATATTGCATGCTATATATCTAAGATCTAGGCATTATGGTTTGAGACAAGAAGATTTTCCATGTTTTTTTCATTATAAGCATATTTTCAATCAATCGACCTCTTGACAGGGTCAATTTTGACCCGGTGGTCATGATTTGAACAAACTCCGTAGAGGTCTACTAGACAATGCTAGATGCCAAATATCTAGGCTCTTGGCCTTCCGGTTTTTGAGTAAAAAAACAACAAGTTCTAGGCCTTGTGGTTTCAGAGAAAAAGATTGTTAGAGCTTTTCCTATTTAGGCCTATGTAAAATCAAGTGACCCCCAGGCGGGTCAATTTTGACCTGAGGGTCATAAATTGAATAATCTTGTTAGTGATGCACTAGACAGTGCCACATGCCAAATATCTAATCCATAGCCTTCCGGATTTTTAAAGTTTTTTTCTTTTCCGTTGCCATGACAACCACAGTTTTGCATGAAATGGAATTATTTTAACACACTTTGTAGAGCTTTATACAAGGAACATCACTGCCAAGTTTCATCAATATTGACCCAGCGGTTTTTGGAGAAAAAGTGTGAACGGACGTATGACGGACGTCGGACGGTTAGCGATCCAAATAGCTCACTTTGACACATTGTGCCATGTGGGCTAAAATTAGTTAGTACATTTATAATAATGTAGCCGATTGCTCAACAATATTAAGTGCGCCAGAAGTAGGAAAACATGAGCATGGGAAATTTAGCGATTAGTATTGTCGTTATTACCCTTCAAAGCCTTGATTTGCTTCTTGAGGAAAGTATTTTCCGCTTCGCTTTCGATATGTACCAGGTGTGAATCTAGTTGAACACAATTGGACTGAAAAGGTAATTTTCGCATAAGAAATAGTATGACAATTTGTTTTCATTAAACTTCTGTTAATATGTACAATGTCAATAACTGCCGGTGATCTTTAAGGTTTGTGTATGAACGGTTCAAAGTTCGACTATTGACCTATTCATTATTTCATTGTCACTACATCTTTAAGCTCCAACGTTTAACATTTTACAGAATGTAGGAACAAGTAAAGACAACCAGGATCGCTGATCTTATTGTTGGAACAAAATGAAAACATTATTTTAAAGCTTACAATTAACGCAGTCGAAATTAGATGAATATGCCACACAATGGCGCAAAATAAGATATTAACTTAATTTTACTTACTTCAGCTTGACTAAAAGTGACGTTTCCGTGTGGAAAAAGATAGCATGAGTCTTCGAAACGTATCCACGAGTCTGGACACAAGTGGTCGGATATCGTTCCTGAAAATTAGCCCAACACTGTTTAAACTGAAAAACATGCTATTTCTTCAACCAAAAACAGAACCTAACCGATGGGGACAAACCCCGATCACTCAGTATAGTCATAAAGTTTGTTCTCTATATTTTTTATATACACATCACGTATGTTTGTTCAAAAGTTCTGTACGGAGACTACAGTTTACAAAACATTTACTCAACTACATCTAATCTGATCGACAACTGTGCTTCGGTGAAATGAAAGCAACTATTATATGGGATATGTCTTGCAACCACTACAAGGCACTTTTGAAACAAATTAACGGCTCCCTATACATCATCTTTTCAATTTGCACATCTGTTGAAACAATATGAAGTTTACATTATCATATAAAGAAATGATATAACAAACAGAACATGTCGTTTAAAATTATTTCGAAAACTAATTATTCCTCATTTGGACATATTTTCTCATGTTAGGAGAACTGCTTAGAAAAATAAAACATTTGAAACACAAAGCTTCCTTCTACGAAACAGTTTGCGCATCAAAGTATTTTATTATAATTTAAATTCCGCTATACATCATATTCATCCGCTGTCGATATTTTAACTTTATGCCTATCAATCTAAACAATATTTTCAAATAACGATCACATTAAACATATTGCATTTCTTTTCTTATATACATTTTTCTTTAATTTTGCGCATTTGTGTAATTGAATTCTGAAGTATGCATAAATATCTACTGACGCATGTTTACATACCTTTTCCTACTATATACTTTAACAAGTCTACAACTTTCTGCAACAACTCGTCTCTATTTAAAGATTCGTGTCCACGGATAATGCTAAAAGATAAAAGCATGGTAATTACTCCTATAGTAAACATAGTGTAAGCTGATTCTTCGAAGATCTTAAACACTGAATACTTTTAACTGAATAAGGCTTAGAAACAAGTAACACCTTCTTAAAACAAATTTCAGTGATGAAACTCCAGTCAGAGCACCGCCTTCTATGGTAGTAAAACACGCCTTCTTGTACATGATCTTTCAACAGAAAATGTCTATTGAAGGGGAGAGGTATTGTATTGTGAAACCTCAACAAACGATAAATCTCAGTGGTAAATCTAAATCAAAGATGTAGATAAAAGTTAAATGTTGACATCGTGATAAACAAAACATAACATAACCAGATTATTTCGTTTTTCCTACCTATTATCTAATAATACATGTACCAGGGTGACGAAGACAATCAATCTGCCTCCTTCTTCTTCTGAGTGTTCATAGATAGACAAAGAGATTTTTGTTAAAAGACTATGCATAAGATTTTTTTCAATGAAGAGGGGTTTTTTTTAATTTAACCTGCACACCAGATTTATCATTCTTGCATCTCGGAAAGGTATTTTACAGATATCTTCCATGCAGGGAAACTCAGTCCGGAACCCCTAATGCCAGAGGGGTCACGCACTGGCATGTGAACATCACGTTATGTAAGATAAATAATTTACTTCTCTTCTCTAAAAGAATAGTCACATATTGGTGACGGCGAACACACTGAATTGAAATTAATACCGATGCGCTATGCAATTTAAATGTATGTTAATTGTTTATGGATTTTTCAGTAAGACAGTCGTTAGAGGTGTTGAGGGACTTCGATCGCATTCAGTAACTGACCTTACGACAGGAGAGATGTAGCTACGTCCACCAAAACAAGTGGCACTACTCCTGCGAAGTCCGACAAACACAGGAAACGCTCAAACAGATCTCTATTGAACTAATTCTGGAATCATTAGTTTCATTTCTACATTCGATAATATTTAACTGTACTATGATCCTTTTGATGATTTCAAAAATCTATGAAAGAAAACATGTGTAAATTTAGTTTTAAACGGGTGTACAGAATTATCAAAAACGGGCGCGAGTTAAGGCTAGTTATTTGCATATGTGTTGCAATCACTTGTATTTTCATGAAATGTTATTTTAATTAGCATCATTGAATCCGTTATCAAATATTTACGGTAGCATTATTATGTCCGCTGCGCATTAATTATTAAATACTCTTCATAGAGGCGTTAACAGTATACTGTTAATTGAAAATCTCTTAAAGATTAGAAGATATCGATAAGCATTTTTATTAACAAGTGTCACCAATTAAAGTAACTATGTGACCATGGTTTCTAATTTTGTATTTCGTGGAAGACTTTTTTGTATGCAGTTCTGTGAACTAGGCCGTGCTATGGGGTCGTATGGTTATTCTATAACTAAAACAAAACCGATAACATACAGTAGAGCATTTCTAAGCATATATGTTAATATTATTTTGATACGACTTCTAACAGATGTTTTCAACCAATTGTATGTCCAGCTAGAAAAATCATTTATTTATCTAAATTAATTTTTAAATCAAATGTAACTGATGCATCGGACTGACTGACTGACTAATTGGAGTCATTTACCCTCGCTACCAGCCGTAGTCATATGACCCAGCGTGGCTTATACTATTATTGTTCACTTATAGTTTATGATGTGCAAGTTCCCCAACAATCAGATACATCCACCAAAATCCTTTCTAATATATGTACGCACACACACACACACACCACACACACACACACACACACACACACACACAACACACAACACACCCCACCCCCACACCCACACCCCCCCACACACACACACACACACACACACACACACACATAATTACACGTTTTGATCAGACACACTTTACAAAACTTTTTATTAGATCACTCTAAAATGTATAAAGAGTCACAAAACCACAGACCTAAAAACATAGGTCCCTGACAAAACTTTAGAAACTAAACCCGTTAACACTTTATAGGGTATGACTTTCACGATAAAAAAAGATTTCAAAGAAATACTCTTCCTTGCATAAAAATACCGAAAATTGCATGTCCGTCAACAGATGTGTTTTGAATATTTGTCGGACAAAATGGCGGCTAGTAACCATATTCGTCACGTGTTGTAGCAGCTAGCTGTTTGATTGGTCTGATAAGAGATTATTATCTGTCAATCAAGAACCTGTCGTAAGGTGAGCAGACCAACACAATATGTGAAGTATTTCCTGGCTATGTACAAGATAGACGTTCTCCAAAATACTGTCGGGATTTAGATCTCTGGCGGATATTACTTTCCAAACCATGCACACATGACTCATATTAGTACTTTAAGATTTAAGAGCTTTAAAATTTAATTATTCACATTATTTAGTAAGCTTGCAACTTCAGTTTCCATGACAACACGAGCATCACTTATCTCTATGATATATTTTATAATAACTTCGCTAAGGATTACTGAATAATAAAGCATGTTCATATAAAGTACAAAGTATACTTTGATAACAAAGTCCTCGATGTTATATCTTTCTACACAATTGCTACTCAACAATTACAATATGACGCTGAGACAGTGGCTCATTTCTATTTTCATTTTTTCTTGTTACATTTTTCTGGTATTCCCAGTGGTCTGCTTTAGTGTTTGAACGACCATATGTATGTAAACATGGTGTATATTAAAACCACCCGCGGTAAATCTTTTAAGGTGACTGGATATCAAATAAAGAACAACTTCAAAATGACACTATTCATTTATAGGAACTACATGTGGGACATTTGAAGAGTTGTAATAATAAAAATCACGATCGAATATCAGTTTTACTGTTTCTTAATTACAGTGTTTTGAAGCTTCGATGACGATAAAGAGTTTAACAACGAAACATTTAGAACTTTTCTAAAGAATTTACGTAATTTATTCGTTCCAATGCAACTCAATATTTTAAAATATCAATATTACTTTTTTATCTACATGTATGAATGGCTAAAATAAATTAATTAGATCCTTAAACAAACATACAAATTTTGGAGCCGCCGTGGTGCAGTGGTAGCGCGTTCGCCTCAGGATCGAAGGGCCCTAGGTTCGATCCCTACCACCGCCATGTCGATAGTGTCCTTGGGCAAGACACAAATAACCACATTGCCTCTTTCTCTTCGAGGTTGGTTCCATCTGGAATGAGTCTCGAGAGCGATTAATATAAGTTGTAAGAACTTGTTTCGCAATCGAGAATAAATAAATTAGTTTAAACAATAAACATACATACAGAAACACATAGCAACACAACCAAGAAATAGCCCATACACATGATGAACACGTCAGCCGTTTAAACTAACGTTACATCACTACAAACTGCTAGTACGCACTAATGCTACGCTAAAACTGAAGGAAGGAATTGTAACAGATGAAGCTGTTTATACTTACAACATCCTTAAATATTTTGCTACTGTCGCTAGAGGGGTGTGTAGTATAATTTAGGTTTTGGAGCATTTTTATTACAAGTATTGTCGGAAACTAAAGTGTCTTTCGGGTTCTTCATAACTAGCTTCGTTTTGAGGACGCTCAGCCGTCCAACTTTCTGTTTTCGTTTGCTACATACATATAAGTTAGTTCTATTTTTAGTTTGAATAAATCCGTCTGACTCATGTCAGACATGTTCAAACCACTCCTTGTTGTTCAATTGCATGTTCCTTCAAACAGAAAATAACTGCAAAGGCTCCGAGGCGCAAATATGAAAATGTATTTGACGCATTCGATATTCCATTCAAAACAGTGTTTTGTTTAGAGATCAGAACTTAGATGTATACATTTTTACAGTACTTCAAAGCTTTATGTATCGTGCAAGTAATCTGACAGGAGAGGAAAGGTTACCATCATCCATTGTCAAGCACTCCTTTTATTTCGTGTCACACGCTACCATAAGCCTTTTTAGACAATACTAGTAAGCTGGGTAGAACATCTTTACCTTATGTTTTGAGACAAACAGGAAAATATTGCATCCTCCTATTTTGATGTTTCTAGCGATTGAGTCAGTAGAATTTTGCAAACATCTTTTTCACAACATATTTTGTCCTACATTTACTGTTTTGTAATTTTGATACATGCATATGTTTGTACGATTTTTAATAATCGCAAATATGTTTAATAGAGGTGTTAGCTGGAGCCGTTAAAACGGTTTTTGACCATTAAAGGCGATATATACTGTTGCAAATGTCAAACTCTCTAAACGGTTAACCCTATTCTAACGCACAATGCTCTAAATTGCGATCATTACTGATCGTTCGATTTTTATATGTTATTTAACCGACGCAAATTTAAATGGCGTAATCAATCAGAATCGATGGAACTACGAAGGTGCGTTAGAATATGTAATTATAGGGAAGATGAAACAAATAATTTTCTCAAGTCTTGACTTTGTTTTACTTATATACAAAGGTTAAAAAGATAAATGATATTGCATTACTACCGGATATCTTTTTGGAAGGTGTGACTTTTTTCCTACGCTTATCAATATAGTGCGATAAAATCAAAGTAAAATCTTCCTAACACTCTTTTCATGTACATTCCGTTTGATGTAAAACTTTAATTTTGACACTTTATTTTCAAACTAAAGTAAATTGATTAAACAAACAATAATTATTATTGTACATAACAAATAGTTCCTTTGTGCGCACATCAGCTGTGAAAGTATGTTCTAAATAGAGATATTATGGTCTTATTTTCGGAAAATCAGCTAGAAGGTCATGTACTAAAATAGAAACGGAATATTTCAAGTCGGTCAATATACAAGATTTAGACATTGATCAGATGTAGGGTCAGGATAAAATACCAATGACTTAGTACTGGAATTTATTTCATAACATTACTGTTAAAGCTTCCTCAATGTACAAATGTATATCATATGTGAACGACAAGTACACTCAATATTTACAGTATATAAACAAAACTTACATGTATAAAATGACGAAACAGTTTTGAAATTAATTTTACCTAAATATTTAATGAAATAAACTTTATGTTTTACCAGAGAAGTGTGGGCTATTAAACTGCTTAAATAGCGCCTTTTCGTAAGCTGACATATTTCGAAATCACCTTCCATTAGTATTTCAATACTTGTATTACAATATTTGTGTATTGGTATCCATTCTTTCCTTCCGTGTCAGGCTGTTGAAGAAATACGTAACAGCCAACATAGTGTACAACTTTTATCTTGGTTTCCAAAAAGGCAGTAACTTTGTTTCATATGTTTGTTTTTTTAATGTTACTGTTCCAAAAACTAAAAATGAGAACATGCATTTTTAATGTATTATATAGGTTGAGTGAAATTTAGACCCTTCAAGAAATTGAACAAAACAAAGTTGTTAATTTTGCAACTAACTATCGATGTTAGTACGCAACATTTTATTTTATTTACACGTATATTTTCATAATTTGTATTCTTTCTGTATTTCATTTTCGACAAGGTGTCAGTGTTCTTTTCGTTGTATAGTCTGTAACAACCTGGTACTGAATGTCAATGTAAAGTCTTGTGCCATAGACTTGCATGTAACTTGCTTCACTTAAAAGCTAAGGCACCACACGTCATTTATCGTGTTCTTTTACTTTTTTGATTAAGGACACTAAGACTGGTTAGGGAAAGGGTTTTTTGGCCTTCAATGGCATCATATGTTGACCAATGGGTATCTAGATGCGATAGATGTCTCAGACGTAAGGGAGATACTAGTGCTAGAGCACCACTTGTGAATGTACATACTACATACCCCTTGGAACTAGTTTGTATGGACTTCTTGTCTCTAGAGACATCAAAGGGAGGTTTTGGTAATGTGTTAGTGGTTACAGATCACTTTACCAAATTTGCAATGGCCATACCAACTAAAAACCAAACAGCCAAAACCACTGCTGAGGCTTTCTATAACCAGTTCATTGTACATTACGGCATACCAACTCGCCTACATTCTGACCAGGGTGCCAATTTTGAGTCTGACATTATCAAAGAACTGTGTCAAATAACAAACATGAAAAAGTCGCATACTTCCGTGTATCATCCCCAAGGCAATTCAGGTCCAGAGAGATTTAATAGGACATTATTGGGCATGCTTGAAACTCTCGAAAATTCACAAAAGACTGACTGGAAAAAGTATATCAGTTCTTTAGCTTATGCATATAATTGCACACCGCACGAAACAACTGGAATTCGCCATTTGAATTAATGTTTGGCAGAAGTCCAAAATTACCAATAGATACAAGATTTCAGGATGCGAGAGAAAAGAATGCTAACACAAAAACAACAAAAGAATACATTGATGATCTGAAGGAAAGAATGGAAAGAACTAGAGAAATCAGAGAGTCAGCTAAATCAACGAGATGTGAGAGAAGAGGTTGAAGAGATGGAACTTGACAATGAGATGGACACAACAATAGAAGAACACCAACAAGTGTCGGAAAGAAAAAGAGGAAAAACCAGGAAACTGCCACCAGATCCACCGAGAAGATCTGAGAGGACAAGGAAACCACCAACAAGATACGAGGACTACAAAATGTATGCCATGACAAATACGCCATACGACTCTAGATTCGGAGCATTGGAGACATTGATGGCATCAAGAGCATTGCAGAGTATGGACATAGACACAGCAAGGAAATTAGTGACATCACTAATGTCCTGATTTGAATCATGTTTTAATCGATTTTATTGTAATTATGTTTGAATAAAGCACATACCATGAACCAATATAAAATTGTTGTCTTTGATTTTAATAAATTGACCAATATTGTCTGGTAATCACAATGAACGGAGAGGACTCGTTTGTTTGAACATGGGGAGAGAATGTCGAATTTGAAGTATATCATGTATGTAGTAAATGCGATTACAGTAGTAGTCAGTAGTGTAGTGTATCTATGATTCTCATAGGTAGGTTTTTACAACGACACGACAATGACGGGACGTCATTTCAAATAGGGTGGAAATGTGTAACCAAGCGGTATTTTCAGGCTTTTATAAGGGAAGCAACTGCGTTGTCATTTACTTGATGATTCTCATGAGTTACATCCCTTTGTCTGCTGTGTGACTGACTGTGCAATCAAGCGTAAGATTTCCCACCAAAAGTTGTCACGTGAGTGTGTTTCTCTCGTGTTATCAGTTTGGTCACCCATTGTGCAGGGTGCACATCTTCTTGGCAATTTGTAATTGCAGTCAAATAAAGGGGTTGGCATGGATGTGTACTGGTATGTTCTCATTCTGTTGTTAATAGAATTTTATATTTCAACTTGTTTTTGTATTTTATCCTATTAAATACCATTTTGGATTAATTCAGTCATTTGTGTAAAGTTAAGTCTTGAGTGATAGAATTCAAGATGGCAGCATATTTTCTACTTATTCTTAACAGTTGTTCTAAGAAATCACTGTTTCTATCTATTATGCACTGGTAATTTGTAATTTGCAGCATGTACAAGTAACCTGAATAGTAACAGTCACGTGCGGTAGTTGGAGTTGTGTGATGGAAAAGTCTGATCCAAAATTGGTATGTAATCTATATGTGTATTTGAAATATATGTGTAATAATTGTTTTAACTGTAATGTATGCATAAGAATGTGTTTCCGTAGTTTATTACTGGTTCAAGTTAAAGGCCACTGGACACTTTTATTAACTAAGGATATGAACATTATGTTAATGTGCTCAAGAAGAAGTTTTAGAGAACAGTCAGCATGGACTCTAGAAAGTAAATATAGCATTGATGAATTTAACAGATTGTATGAAATATTGTATATTTCATATTTCTTAGGGTATTTTGGTATTGTTTATTTTCAGGGCTTGACTTGTACACTCAGGCATACATATCTGTGTTAGATCCAACTATAGAATGATGTTACACTCAATGTGACTATTTATATACCATCTACAATGAGTAACTTTGCAGTAAATACAGCTTACCATGTATGATGTATCTGAAGCACAGCAATAAAGACGTATTTTATGGTTCTTTATAGTTTTTCTTGTTTTGGTCAAGAACTTAGTAAATAATTCTAAAAGATGATTCACTGCATAAACAGGACTTCTTTTAATTAAACGTTTTAAGGTCTTAAAAGACTGCACAATGAGTGACCAAGCCGGTAACATTTATAGAAAGTTTAAGACGTAATGTGGTAGCTAAAAGTTAAACCTTAAGCTTTCTGTTCATAACCCGTTTAAAAGGTACGTTAATGTTTATACGTCTAAAACGTTTACTCCATTTGACATTCTACTTTAAAATACTTTCAAAATTGGCATGTAGCATTACCTAGCAGACTTTTCAAATCATGACCCCCGGATCAAAATTGACCCAGCCCGGAGGTCACTTGTTATTTACATAGGCTTATATAGAAAATACTTTAAAATTTTCTCCTACGAAACAACAAGTCCTACAGCCTATATATTGAGTACGTAGCATTCTCTAACTGGACCTCTACCAAGTTTGTAACAATCATGCCCATTTGTCAAAATTGACCTCGCCCTTGGGGTCCATTGTCTGCATACATAGTTATAGGGAGTTCAAATGGAATGCCTGTAGAGCAAGCGACTTACATAGCAACCACTGACTTCCTTTGCAAACCGTGATTTCCTTAGCAACCACCAACTTGTCCTCGTCGGCCTGTTTTTCGGTGACTCGTGAACAATGGGTCAACTAGAGTTATTTTTAGCTCGCTATGCGTAGCAAACCGTAAGTGCGCTGGGGTATATTGGTCTTTAACCCCGCTGTAGTGATAACATACTAGGATTCAGTGTTTCCACTTCATCCCCAACCAGGAAGACAAACCAAGGGAAGAGATCTTAAAGAGAATACATGCCATATTTCTTAAACACTTTCAATTCAATTCAATTCAAATTCATTCAAACATAATATAAGATCATACCTATACCGTGTTGTTGTTTTTTTACAAATAATACATCATAGACAATAATAATACAGGCAATTAATGCTAAGATCATAAAAATAAATAGCACGATAGAACTATTGTTGTACAGTGCCATTAAATAAATAGTATTGCACTTGATCATTCAGCCCATTAAAGCAAGACAAATCGCTTTTTTCTAGTGGGTCCACACTTTACCTATTAATGTTATAAATATATAAATGAATAATGACGAATAATGAATAATTGACGGCAAAAATGTTCTATTAACACAAACATCAAGAGAAACAATACGAAAGCAACGATTCACTCATTTGCAGTTCGTTTTAAAGCAATATTTTACTGTTCATGTTTTATCTTCAGACCATAAACTGATTTTTTGCAAAGATTCATTTTACACACTTTTCCGTCTTCGGACTGCAACTGCGTCAAGAAATCGTGTTTCGTGTCTAAAGTCTAGAAGACTTGCGAATTTTACGATGTCTACCTACATAGTTTATGTAAACAAGTACGAAGTAATAAAAGATACTGTCAGAACATACTATAATTCACGGATTCCAAAGATTTCAATCGTTTATATTTAAGGGGGTTGGGAGGGGGCTTTTTCTTTCTTTTTTCAGGCGGGGAGTAGTGCTTAGAGTGCAAAAAATGAAATAAAACGTATTTTCTATTGTAGTGAACACTCCTTAGGGGGCAGGGGATAGCACTTTGGCCCCTGTCGATTTTTTTAATAATTAGGGTACCGCTGTCTGTATGTAATTTTTATTTCAGTTTCATTTATTTATTTGTATTTCTGAATACATTTGGATTCCGGAGTTGATACAAAATCAGGAATTATTAGCAAATATCAGCTTGTTCTAGCTCTACATGAAACTCTGGGAGATTTTCCGAGCCCTGGAGCAGTAGGTGTTCAACTGGATTTGTCTCTTAAGGGAGGTGGACGGGAGCCAATTTTTGCATGCATTCTGTGTATGTCATATGTAGTATTACGCGATTATACCGTTCCAGAATTTTAGTTTTCAGCCTCAGACATTCTGTGTGCTTTTGCGAAATAACCATTTTGGCGCCTCCGAAGCAGGAAATAAACTTGACAAGACTATAGATAATGCAGTTCACACCTGTTCATTTAAAAGAAAGTACTATTTTTGCGAAGTATCGTGTAATGCGAAAACTAGAAAAAAATGTTATTGCAAAATTCTGCTAATATTCTGTTACTTTTACTGCATGTCATTTGACAGGGCGTGATCAAGGCTGAAAGCCATATGCGAAACTGGTCCCTGCGCGCTTATAATTACAAATTTTATCATTTCACGTTTTATACCCATAATAAGCAATCTTCACCTGAGTACTATTCATTTCCTATGGATTTATATATAATGCAATAACTAGCATTCAGTTGTAACAATCTCGGTGGTCAAGCATACGGATTTTGTAATTTTGTACTACTTTTCGATGTAGGTTCAAATTCCAACAGAACCTTTTTTCTGACGTTCAGCTTTATAATGTAAATTGAACGTCTTCTTGCAAAAACTCATAATTTGTTGGTTTTTTTTTCTTTTAAAACATATAAAGATAATAAACCTGTTAAAATGTAACCATAATTTGGGGAAATGAT
>JAFMSR010000501.1:0-50017 GCA_022818135.1 Saxidomus purpurata
CAGTGAATTCTCCTTCCAACCGGTGCTTTCTTTTGGAAAAAGTGATTTCCTTAACAACCAGTGACTTCTAATCGCAACCACTGTCTGCCTTAGCAACTACTGACATCCTTAAGCAACATGTGACTTTCTTATGTAAGTGCAGTGCTACGCAGATGAGCGATATAGGGCCATGATGTTTTGGATTATTTTCCATAGGCTTTGCACCAGAACTGGATTGTGTCCTGCAACAGCATTTGGAACTTTTTTCCTGCGCTAATCAATATATTGCGATTAAACAAAAGTAGGATCTGTTTAACACTCTTTTCATCAGTTTGATAAAAAAACTTTAACATTTACACTTTATTTACGAACAAATGTAAATTAATTTAACAAACAATACTCATTATTGTGCATAGCAAGAAATTCCTTTGTGCGCACTTGCGTATTAATCAGCTGGGAAAGTTTGATCTTAATACAGATATTATGGTCTTATTTATAAGGTCACGTACTAATAACAGAGACGGAATTTTCCGAGTCAGTCAATATTTAGATATTGAAGTAAGTACTGGAATTTATTTCATAACATTGCTTAATAAACTTCCTCAATGCATATCATATGTGAACGACAAGTACACTTAGTATTTACAGTATATAAACGAAAATTTAAAGTATAAAATGACGAAACAGTTTTTAAATTAATTTTACCTAAATATTTAGTGAATTAACTTGATTTTTTACCAGAGAAGTGTGGGCTATTTAACTGCTTAACGTGACATTATGCGCATCTTACTGCACAGTGTATTTTTGTGACAGTTTTATAAAAGCAATTTTCGGTTGCTGTGCATTTAAATGTGTTAAACTAATAATAATGCCACATTAGTATTTGAAGTTGGTGCTTTAGAAATAAAAAATTGGGCTAATAAAATAAAGTTCCTTTCTTCGCAGTGATCTCCCTTGTGTTATTGCTGTTGGCAGTGGATGCATGCAGTTGATTTCTTTAAGTTGATTGTCCCAGTCACAATAGGAAAAGTAATATTTGGAAAGTTATTATTTCCTTCCGGTAGCAGGAAATGTTTGATGTATTTGGTTAAAAGCTATTATTTCCTCTACCCTGTTTACACACACCTATTTCAACTGGATTTTTACTTGAAAAAAAATGTGCATAATTTCATTTTAAATAGCGCGTTTTCACAATCTGATATATTTCGAAATCACCTTCCATTAGTTTTTCAATGCTTTGATTTTTATATTAAATAGGCTTTTTGTAAATGCAGCCTTTACTTGGTCTAAGCTGTACTCAGACAGCTTATACCGTATATGTTTATGTCTTAGCATTACGTTTATATATTACTACATATTCAATGTGCTCGTGCTATATCTTCAAATCTTTCAGTACCATAGTAACACGATTTCAATAAACCAAATCTATTGCTTTCATTTTTCCTCTCCGATGTATTTGCCAGCTTAAGTCAGATTCATGCATCAAAAGACTGTCAAAATAAGTTTATTTAAATATCCGCTGCGCAGAATTTATGGCTCCAGAAATGCCACAGCGTCGGTAATAAACACGTTAACATTTAACACAAAGAGTTTTATTCGTTTGTTATCCGCTGCATTTCAGCCAGTTGGATATTTCACTAAATCTGTATAATCGTATTAGACTACAGCGTCTACTGGGACTTTACGAAGCAATTCTTCTTTATTTTTCTTTGAACTAGTTTTACTCGTAATATAACGTGCAGCTAATGCATACATTTAATGCGCTTGTCTAGGAAAATGTCGAATAATTCTTCAAGATTCCGGACAGCTTTGACGGGACATCAACATTGAAACAGACAGCTAAATCTAATATAGATCTAAATAGGATAGTGGTTTCGACTGAAACTAATGCTCCTGTTCCCTTGAATTACTAATTAATTACAACATTGCACTTCTATTTTGTTTCTGGACGTTCATTCTCAAGTCATATATGTTTTGAATAGGAAAGTGGAACAGAGATGCGTAGAAAATTTAAGCTGGTTATTGAATCGTCGCACGAAGACAAAACTGTTCTTATACGGGTTTTTTTAGATAAAAAAGAAATGAAGCTGTGAATAAATGCATATTAAATCACGAAATATGCCTTTGATTGCTCTGCATTAAGAAAGAGTGTGATCGAATACTGCGTTATTTACATAATTTTGTTGTGTAAAAATAGCGCTAAGGCATGCAAATTCGGTGAATTATTCTACGACTTGTTAAACCGTTTTAAAATATGCATTATTTCTAATTAAAAACTAATATTAAACTTCTTCTTTTATCGGATTTTTGAACAGCCAAGTTTGTTAGATATATCGTACCATCATCTTTCATTCCTTCTGTAAATAGGAGTACTTCACGTGCTGAGTCTAAAAATAATCACAACTAGTTTTTCTCGATTATACAAGAAAAAAAAACCACTTTATGCGTTTCATTTTTGTGTGTTGGTTTTCGTCCTTATTATCAATCAGTCGAAAATGTGACGAATGGGCAGCATTATTTCATTCTTTTTTGTTTGTGCAAAGACGATCTATGATAGTTTGAAACCAGGAAGAATAACCATATTTTCAAAATGCTGCCAAAGTTAGAAGTCACTAGGCTGTTTTCTTTAGGCAGCTTCCAAGAAATCTGACGCATATCAAGGGATGATATATTAAGGCAACTAACCTCTGTTATTTCAATTCACTCGGAGCTGTCAAACAACAAGAATTGCCTTTAGCTAATTTCATATCAAAGCTAGTGGTTTCATGTGGGCATACAACTCTATGTAATCTTTGAAGTATCATACTTTTAAAATGAAGAGTTTAAGCATTTGTAGTATTATGGGGTGCCCTCCGTAATCTACTGTTGAAACATTTTGATTTCTCCAAAATGATATATTTTAACATAACCCTAGAATCAACAACACAAACGACTATCAACATAGCAATTTGAGAACATCTATCTCATATTTTCTGGGTTTGTTTTCTAAAAGTTACAAGATATTCATTCAATGATTTGCTTTGTAAGGGAAAGTTAGATTTTATAAAGGTTGTATTGACATTAAAATTTCACACATGTAGATGATAGATCTGTATTCTAGTTGCTCTAAACAATGGTGACGCGTGACTTTGTTTTGTATTTATGGTGCTCCTTCACAAAAAGTGTTGTTATAAAACGTTTGAACTTTTTTGCAGCATAAATTTTCTTTTGTATAAATAAGGTCAGTTTCTACAGTAAGACATTTAAGTACTATACGGAATTGTAACAGTCGAAAACATCATGGGACTTCTTGTTGTCAATTTTATGTTTGCAAAAACATAAATATATATGTATATAAATTTCAGGTATATGGAGAGTCTGACTGTGAGCAAGTCTAGCTATTTTGTATATGTTCAAAACAAATATTATCTAAGGTTTGTATCGTTTCATTATGTTTAAACCTATATATTTTGGTCAGGACAATTTCAATGTCTAAACAAAATATACAGCAGGTGTAGTCCTCATGACCACAAATAGAAGTAGGTCACTAACTGTAATAACATTTATTTTCTGTCATCAATGTTTGAACAAAGTCTGGCTTTCGGTGAGTGATGTGTTAGATTGTGTAAAGTGATTTCTTACTTTACATTTTACAGCTAGACCCAAACATGTTTAGCATTTTTATATTACTGTCTGCTTGAAGGAAACGTGTCCAAGAATTTTGAAAATTTTATTCAATTGTTCGACATATGTAATTATGAGCACCATCATTAGTTTCAACGATATTTTAGGTTAAGTTAAGGGATAATGTCAGTGGACTTATAGCCAGCAAACGCCTTACCCGTTTGCAAATTGTGTTATGCAGACACAGCGATTAACCAAGACAAACTGATTGTCAACAGTTAATGATGATTCAGTTGTAGTTAACATGTAAATTGCATTCAATAAAGCTCGGCAATTATATAGTAAAGAAGTAAAATCATGATTTACATATGCGAAATAAGATTACATATATTTTGTTCAAAACCATTCTGTTAAAACTACACATTTAACACTATATATGTATAAATACTATCAATTTGCATTGTGCAAATATTCTTCGGAAATAATATCTTGCCCCAGAATGATCGATTACATCGGGCTGTCGTTATTTTCCCCTTGCTTCACAGTTTTATTGAAGTGGAAGCAAATATGTTGAAAAGCAATCGGAAAAGTTATTAACAGACATTTTACTTTTTTTCTCTTAAATAAACTTTCAATCATGATTTATGAAGAAGGGAATCTCATCTGAAGCTTAAATCTATATCAGGAAAATTTTGTAGTTTGAATTTAATCATGGAATATGTCCATGCAATACAAAACAGATACTAGTTAATTATCAAAAAGCAAGTTACTACTTAAACATTACTTACTTGCATGAGAAAAATTGGACTGATGACAAGCTGTGTCATTATTATATGTATATTTACAGTTAAACGGTTTTTATTATTTTTTAACATTTTTCAAGATAATTATACCTTTGTTTAGAAATCTTTTTGATTATATGATTCCCAGTCGTGTTTTGTGTGTACATGGAAACTGATATATAAACATGCCTTCAAGGACACACGTCCATTTTAGCAATTCAGAAGGATAACGTTCATTTTGTGTGTTAATACAATGCATAGACAATATTACAAAGCTGAAACTTGATAAATCCCTAATGTAAAAGTTTTACTTGTTATTCATTGCAAAGAAAAATTGTTTGACGAAAGTCCAAGATCAAATGAAACGAAGAAAAGACTGAAGGCAATGATTAATGGACTCATTTTATGTTTTCTGCTGAAATGAACAAAATAAAACACAATAGTCTAGACTGAGAGATAGAGTGTGCCGAGGGAAGAGCCCATGTAAACAGAAACATTCTATTTCATTCATCGAGTGTTAGATTAAGAGTAGCGGAGTTCGGGTTACAACGTTACAAGGTAGAAATTGTCTTTATCAAAACCTGGTATAATGGGTATAATAAGAAATGCAGGTCGGGATATAATTTGTATATAAATACTCCGTTTTTGATATTGTTAATTCTTTAATAGAAATGATGTCACAATTAATACGAATATGACGTGATATCTTTATGTGATCCCGACTGCCGTGCTGTCTATCAGTATATTAACTCGTGTCCTGTTTTGTCTGTGCACATTTGAAAAAAAATATGACGTATCGAAAGAAATTATTTTTTCATATTTAAGTACTCGTTTTTTGTATACATATTTATTAAGACAATGAAATTAATGCTAGATAATAAAATCCAAATTAAATTGTGTGTATTACCTAAGTGAATTAATATCAAGGGATTTCAGGAATTTTTTTTTTGTAAAATAACCCTCTAATTTAATTTACCGCTTTCCGGACCCTTTTTATTTAAGACGTCATAAGTATATCTTTAAGTACAAAGGGATTTATGTAAGACATTAAAATTGTAATCAATTAATTCAGTTAAATATCATGAATATGTCAGAAAACATATTAATATCACAAATTAATGCACGCGATGTTCTTCATTAACCAAATTGCAGTAACAGCTGTAGGTTATTTATTGTATGGTGCAGCTAAATCTAATTCAATGGCGTTTGTTAACCTATGAGTTCTCCTCTTGTAGGTCATCTTGATGTTAAGATATCTTTATATCTGTGTCTCGACCGGTGCCAGAGAATAACAAAAGAAATCTGCTCAAACCATTGATAAAATTTATCTAACTATATCATATTATTCGCTTTATCCAAGCAATTACACAGATATTCCCGAGCCATTATGTATCCTGTCTGGGTGTGATTTATGTTGCATTAGAATATAAACATGTCTCTTTTGGAATTTAAATTCTGTAGGAAATGGAATATCTCAGTTGTTTTGCTTTCTACAGCTATAGAAATATACAAGACGTTAATTACTTTCTATGCGTTATTCATTTGTACTTTTTAAATGTGTTCTGTTTTGGCATCAGCCATTGTCTTTGTATTATTTCATGGAACGAAAATGAACACTTTTTAAGTACACGTTGCTTTACGTGAGACAATATCTAATTGTATGTTACAGGAACGATATTTCCGAAAATTGTTTCATCTCAAGCACTGCCAAGCAATACGTATTGTATTAAAGGTGTCACTCAGTGGCAATAATCCGTAGGCATTACTTGAAACTTTAAAATATATCTGCTAATCAGTATTCAATTTAATAAGATTATCAAACTTGCGCATGTATACTACCTAATTGGTTCTACCAAGCTGTAAATAACAAGTCCAATTTCGTCACGTACAGAAAATTCTATAGTAAAGTAGATCATCGTTATAGTTTCATCCGTGTTTGATTTCTTCTCTCAAAATGCGTCCCATACTACAAAAGCCGTTAAGGGTCAAATAAGGAAAACAAAAATTAAATACTTCTATTTAATGCGCACATCAGAAAATTAAACACGTTCGTACAAGCAATAAACCGTACGTACGAGCATGAAACACGTACGTACATAACAATAGATATTTACAAGTATAGACCAAATAGCAAAAAATAAACTTTCAACATTATGTTACCAGTTAGCTAATATATTAATATTCTATTACGTTTCGTCGAGTCTCAACAAATCTCATAAAGAAAATGTAGAATTAGCAAATATGTGCTTGCTCTTGCGTAACTTTTTTACAGCAATATTCCTTTTTCTCTATAATCAATATATATATGATAGTGTTAAATACAGACAATATTTTACAGTGATAAGTATTTTAGTCTGTACGTTATCAGGAACACTGTAGATTGGATTCAGGTTAAGTGATTAATTGTTATCTTAACTTTCAAACAAGTTCAGGCCGTGGTCACTCATCAAACCACCATTCACTAATAAGTCGGTAGGTTTTGAAAGGCACAATTTGACAAAATTTTGCAACCGTCATCAAAGCTGGACAAATTCATGATAAAATTGTTACAAGACTGATGTTGAAAAATCCGCCGAAGATAGAGATTTATCAATTTGAATATAAATAAAAAAATATTGAAAAACGACGGAAAATGTTCTCGGCGGTATTGAATGACCAGCATTTCTATTAGCTCTTTAATTCAATGAAAGAAAGAAATCTAAAAGTCTAGACCGGGATATAAAAGTTGCTGCGGGAAAAGTCAATTGGCAAATAAAGTCTTGTATACGTAAATGTAAAGTTTGAACTGAAATGCAATATTTTTGGGAAAGCAAAAGTGTTTCTAAGTAAATCAGCTAAATCATCCCAGTGGATAATGATCATAATAGAGGTCTGAGGATGTTGCAGTTACACAAATGACAACAACTTTCTTGATATGTCATCGGTACTGTCAAATTAATACATCGAACAAGCTCAATTTCGAAACGGCGAAGAGTTACGACATGTAAAAATCAATCCTGAAAAGAACGTATGCAGGTGCTTGATAACCAATATGAAGCTACAATGTAAAAGATGGAATTGACCTTCAACAAAAGTTTTACATCGGGTTATTTACCCTTCCCTAATCAGTATTGAAATTAGACCCAATTTAATCGAAATGTAGTGGACGTTTACTCTAAGTTGGACAAATATAACGTTTTTATGTTATGAAAATTTCATTCAGCTTTTAGAAATACAGAGGTTTAGCAATGATGATGCTTTCATATAACTGGGTGATAAGTTCAGTACTCTACTTTAGATTCAATAGTTTGTTGAACAAACTCAACGAAAGGAAATGAAATATAATTCAAATAATAGATGTAGCGCTGAGTAAAAAGAGAATAATGGTTTAATAACCCTGCTCTCGATAAATAAATGAAATTCGCAAGGTGCAATCTATCTCAGCGATCACTCTTAAGCTTTGCTGTCAAAAGTTGGACATGTCAATGGGAGGAAGGGCCTACCTTAGCATGATTTATGTTTTAGGTAATCAGTCTTTCTTAAGTATCTTATATAACTTCCTAAACTATAAGTACTCAAGTTAAACACAACAATTAGAAATTTAATGTTTGTTTGACATGTGTGACCTACTTAAAGCTTATGTTAAGAATACAGATCGGAGGAAAAACATTCCTAAATGATATTTGATACTGATACAATGTCGTACATTGCTGTAAAAGTAGGGTCTAAAATTGTACCCCACTTCCTTATACATCAAACTTATAGTGAATATACTTTTTGCAATAGTCCCTCCAGAATTAATGATAGTAAATGATCACCTTAAATATCATCAGGTGGAAAACTTATAACTTGCAGTATTATGGCAATATTCTTCTATAGTTCGAATCGAATAAAGTACAATTATTTGACAGAAATTATTCTTTTACGAGTACATTCACTTAAGCCGATCTACAAACTTCGACAAAATATTGCAAACAACTGATGAGTATGATCATAATGAACATTACTTACGTAGGTTATCATTTTGAGATAACTGTTAGCGTTTTAGGCTTGTAGTGGTACACATTTAATCAAACTATTAGTTTAAGAGACAGGATGAATTCTATGGTGTTTTTTTCTGACATCCGGTAAAATAGTATCGAGGATTTTCCATTAAAACATATTTTATGGAACGTATAATTCTTCAATGAAAGTTTTCCAATTTATTTAAATTAATTCATAATTAATCCACGTAACATTTATAACTACCAGTTTAATTTTGTACAGACATTTACTTTATTTAAGTAAGCTATCATTAATATGTCATGCAAAAACTTAATAGAATAAAGGAATGCTGCTTATCTACTGCATGAATATTATTATCAGTTGTTTTATATGTTTAATTGTTTTGAATATACAAACTTTGATCATGGTTTGGTCTCATAACATTATTTCAAACACATATGATTCCAAAACTTCACTTGTAAAATTAAATGAGACTCGATGGCAAGATACATTGACCTCACTTTCTTTTAGTGTAAAAAGGTGAACATTTAATGGAAATGCAGAACATTCTAGATTTATAAAATTTAAATGAGGTTACGGTCGCTGCATTTTGGCGCCTATTCTATTTCCTTGATAAGTGAAACATTTAATGAAAAAAATGAAATATTCTGCAAAGATAGGAGATCTTCGATTTAATATCGGCATAGGCAGAGCGTGATTCGTTTCGATAATTCTGGTAACTACACAGTGACCGTGAAATAGAATAAGCTAATTCTTAATTTCGACAGTTGAATCATTTTATAAAAATTAAATGTTTGGTTCAGAAAGTATTAAATAAAATGCATCTTTTCTTTAATGTTTTAATTCCGGCTAAATTTTTATCTGTTAAACTAGCTTAATAAATTGTTTTTTTCTTTTCTTTTCATTGCAATAAAGCGTGTCTCTTTGATAAAATGAATTATTTGTTTTTGGAAGAACAATATTGTACAACTTCCTCAAACTTTAGCAAACGTAACTTTCTTGAGTACATTTGTAATTTATTTAGATAATTCAACACTTCACTTCATGATAAAGTGCATCCGTTGGCAATGTACTAACCACAATATAATTATGTTAAATATGTGTAGAGTCTATTAAATCACACAAGTAAAATGTTAATTCCCTTCATTTTTATCTCTTTTTGTTTTATATAAGAAGTTCTTAACTCTTCAGTTATGTACATTTATCAACTTTAACGTATATGCAGTACCTGCTATAAAAACAGAAGCTATTCTATCATTGGCTAGAGCCCCCTTCTCTGTCTGGCCCCCTGTGTCCACATATCTCAAATTCCTGTTCAGTTATCTATAATTGTGTAAAAGCCATATATTTTGTCTTATCCATATGTACATGTATATCTCATGTTTACAGTCATTGTAACTGAGTTTGACTGGAGTCAGTTAAGCACTTTCGAAGTCCAACTTCTCTTTGAAAATAATGGTGAATCAAAAGACACTATAAATATAGATAGTAAGTTTAAATAAGCAAAATGCATATTCGTTTTCACTATATCATAATAGATGTACAGTGCGTATGGTGCAAGAAAGTTTCTATGAATGATTGCTATGTCATGTTTACCTAACATGTATACAAACTTTCATTACAAGCAACAAAGTTTAAAGAGTATTAACACAAAACGATCTACTTTTATTAAAACAATCCACCATGTCATGAGATAAATACTTGAATGGCTACTATTTGTGTATCTTTGTGCTAATGTTAATATCAAAGTTAACAAAGGTAGTGTTGTGTTGTATTCTTTTCTTACAAGCAAAATTATAATTATGAGTTTTTTCCTATACAATCACCTTGGAAATAACCTTTTAGTGTTGTCAAAAAAAGTCTTTGCATGTTTCTACTTCACTATTTTGCCACAAACATTCAATCGACATTTATATTTTTCATAAACAATATATACCGGCTTTCAAATGCGCATGTAGTGTCCTTGCAAGCGAAGAAATAACACGCAAATAGCTTTTAAATCAACGTGCTCTTACTAGATATCTCAACTGACTTCCTGTAAAAGAAAACGTTACGCCACAAGGCATTTCTTAGTTAATGACTTCCTTTTGTTGACTACAAACGCTATAAACTGTACGGGGCAATAAACTTGTCACATTACCAGTCTTTTCTTTCTATACCCAGAAGGTCAAGGTGACAGTTTCCGTAAGCGGATTTGTAGCGATTTTCGAAGGACTGTGATAAAAAATCTAAAGTTTTTTGCAAAATAATTCCTATACTTCTGTCATGGTGGTTTTTGAAGAACCACCATGCATATATCGAACTATCACATTATTTATCACAGTTATGAAGGTCCAATAAAACGTCGTCATCTATTTGCGTGTGACCATTTTTTTGCAAACATAGGTTACTTTATATAGAACCATTTGTACGTTATGTCAATATAGCACCTACCTATTACATATCATTATCTTTGTAAAAGTAAGCAGATCCACAAAGCTAAGTATAGTTGATCCACGTTCAACTTTGTGAATATTTCATTATTTGATTAGAACATACAAGCGTTGATTGGGAGAACCTTCTACCGAAATACTAGTACATTTTATATCAGCAATTCGACTAGAAGGTAGGATAGACTACAGCACACATCGCACTGAATAATTTATACATTCGTGCAATGTTCTATAATTTGGAGTTGCGCAAAAGTCTATTATCAAACTAACTATAAAACCGTAATCGAATCAGGGAACGAGATCTGCATCCGCAAAAACTACCAATTTAATGGAACAATGCGACATATAATATGAGCGATAACAGCCACCATAAGAAAACTTGATAAGAGAAAGGAGATTAAGTATAAGACTAAGATAGTCAATGATTATTTGTAACTGCAGGTTTGTTACTTCACAGTAAAAATCATATTACAAAACACGATTTTACGCACTATAAACAAGATATGGAAAACAAATTATTTGCATTATAATCAGATATGAGCAACATGAAATATAATCTATCTCTATATGAATATCTTGTTTGGAAACAGTTTCTTCTTAAATTATTCTTGCAGATAAGTTGGCTACATTCTTTTTACTAAAAGTTTCACTTTGATAGGTAGATTTGTAGTAGTTATACGTGGATTTGAAGATTTGTCTTAATGTGAAAGATTTTTTGATAACCGAATTTACTTTATGGTAGAATAAACCCTTACCACGAGAAAAACGGTAAGAACTTACAACAACATTTAAAAGCTTTAATAAAAGTATATCCTACGATTTCCTCCCTTCCTTCATGCCCTTTAAAGTTTTCAAGGCAAAGATAAGTAAATTTGATGATACATTTACGAGTATTTAACTGAATGATTTTTTGGTACGTGGCATTCCCTGTTTGATATTATTTTTGTTTTTAGTAGATACAAAGAAACATAGCAAATTAATATATTCAACATGAGTTTCCGAGGCTGAGTTTGCAATTTTTTTCATTATGTTTATTCACATTTGTTCACAATGTTGTGTGACATAACATCTTATGGAAAATTCATGTAATGTATAGCATAATTATAATAATGCTTTTATATTGTATATTTGTTCTGATTATAAAATTCGGACCACTTTTACAAAAAAAGCAAACCGGTATTTGCTCATTGACATATAGATTGAATGTCAAAAAACCTGCTCTGTAGTATCCTTGCATTTGCTCATTGTCAAATAGATGGAAAGGTCACCAGACCTGCTTTGTAATGTCCTTTTATTTGCTCATTGACAAATAGAAGGAAAGATCACCTAACCTGCTCTGTAGTATCCATGCATTCGCTAATTGACGAATGGATGGAAGGTCACCAAACCTGCTCTATAGTATCCTTGCATTTGCTCATTGACAAATAAATGGAAAGGTCACCAAATCTTCTGTAGTATCCTTGCATTTGCTCATTGACAAATAGATGGAAAGGTCACCAAACCTGCTCTGTCGTATCCTTGCATTTGCTCATTGATAAATGGATGGAAAGTCACCAAAAGATATAATTAATCATTGTTTATTATTCAACCCTGTTTAATTCATTACCACTCATAAACTTTTCTTATGGAAACATATCAGCCTAGACTGTGTAATCTTAGACCGCATTTGAGTGAGATTTCCATACAAAAAATCGCTCATGGTAATTAACACTTTTAGTGACATTATGCGCATCTTACTGTACATAGTGTATTTTGGTGACATTTTTATAAAAGCAATTTTCGGTTGTTATACACTTTTTCATTGACATTGTTGTTGTTGGTAGAGATTTCGGCAGTGGAAGGGAAGCAACTCCTGTATGCAGTCTTTTTTAATTGACTCTCCCGGTCAAAATACGAAAAGTAATATTTGGAAAGTTATTATTTCGTACTGGAAGCAGGAACAGTTTGATGTATTGGGTTAAAAGCTATTATTTCCTCTACCCTTTTTACAAACACCTTTTTCAGCTGGATTTTTACTTTAAAACAAATGTGCATAATTCCGGTTTAAGAAAGTCAGTGCAGTTAAGTCACTACCAAACTACTGCTATATAAGCTGGCAACAATTCCTAAATGAGACTCCAAATCAATAGTATGATCAGTCTTAGCCACGGGGGAAAAACCTCTGAGCCCTGCTGAAGTAAATCATTGATGCAAAAATTGAACAATCTAGCGATTTAACAGACTGATAAAACATGGTTTCTGTTTCTCCAAGCTATCTATTTACACACATATACCGAATTTATTAACCTTCAGAGATGGAGATAAGAACAACCTACAACATTGCCTTTGGCAGGCCTAATCCTATTGCCAGACCAGAGAAAACCATAAACCTACCAGTAGTAACACAAACTAACCTATAGTCAAAGTAAGGATGTACTTACTTGTTTTGAAGCCTTAGACATTGTGAAAGTTCTCAGTTAGAAAACTTCATAATCCTCATAGTATCAGGCGGATACGAAATTAAGACAAACAGATAAGACGGACTATCGATAATGTTGTTTGTTTACGATTAGATATTATGCATAATTTCGAAATATATATTTTTCCTATGCGAAATCGTTTCCAGTAATCAAACAGTGGGATATCTTATTCAAACTAGCAATGTAATTAATGATAGATGCCGATTGATTTACGGCATATAGACCAGACAAATGTGTGGTTTACACCCTAAAGTGAACGTAACAACAGCGGTGACATTCCACAAACGTGGACAGTTATTGCTCTAAGTTGTTAGTTTTTTTTAACAATTTTATCGCTATATTATGGTCTGTCCTCGCACATTTTTGATATGTTGTTTTTTAAAAATAATGTTTCAGATCATGGAATGATTCGAGTGAATGTTAAGCCTTTGGCGAGAGCATTCAACATTTGGTCACTTTTAATGGATATCTCAAACATGGCGGTTTTCAGTTTCTGTTACCAAGGGAATTTGCGTTTGACGTTAAACTTGGTATGTAGCTCGTTTTAGTGACAGAAATACCATTTTATCACATTTACATGTATGTAGTAAATCCATCTATCCAAGAACAGTGACTCAATATAATCAAGCGCCTTTTTCTCAACAACACGTAGATGTGTATAAAAATAATGATATTTGATTAGTCAGTCGAACAATATGATTGACAGGCGGCGTCATGTTACCTGCATTCACTGTTGGACGTTATAATAATCCGATGTTGTAACTTAGAACGGTATAAAGAGCAACCAAACATGATTTATTAGTTCATGAAATATAGAATAAAAGAGACTGAAATAAAGAAGGTATCATTATGTTACATTAACCTAGAGTAGTCAGACTTGTATCTGTGAAGTAGAAATTGATAAATGTTAGAATAACCTATGCCTACTCTTGTATTTTAATTATAAAAAAATAAATTAATATATACGATAATATTACTGATTTATGTAAACAAACTTAAGGTGATTTTACCAAAAACAGAAGTCGTCATAAATTTATATGTTCCAATATTTTTCTCTCAAAGCATTTTAGTATATTTCAACCTAATCATTGTAAGGCCTTCTTTTTTGCTGAAACGTATATTGCATCTCTCAACATATCAACATTATCTATATTTGACCGATGACATGGGGAAAAGGGCTGAAGGGCAAAATATAAGGAAATTCAATTTTTGAGTATTTTGAATTAACACTATTTCGATATTAACATGCATACATTTCAATTTCCTATTTCAAGTAGAAACAAATTTATCATTCTGAATATACATTTGTTTATATACCTATCGCGTCATTGCTTAATTTCCGAATTACGTTACATACGATAATTTGACGTCAAAACTCACTTCAATTTATGTTTGCAGTTTTTTTATTATGAATATTATCATACATACTTCGAAGCAAAATTAGTGATTCTTTCGACGCATAGCATGTCAGGTCAAAATAAAATTCTCTTTCCGCGATATGCTAATATTTTATAAAATATTGCTAAAAAAGAAAAGAGAATCGCTGTTACCATGGCAATAGTAGTCAGAAGCAGAGTTCTGAAGCCAAAGAGGTGTTTTCGTACAGGATTTTCGTATCAGTTTTTTACAATGACTTCACATTTTTAAATGCCGCCAAAAGTTCTAATTTTAACCCAAACAAATAGTATACTTCCCGTTTTTCGATGCCTACTTTCTTAGTACCAAACCTGAAAGTAGGTCCGTGCACGTCAGTCAGCGTATAATCCCAAATTATGATTCATATAGCCATCGCAGACATGAAAGTTTTATTGTTTGAATATATAATGTTACAAACTCATGCAATATCAGCTGAATTTTATAAATATAACTAAAGTAAAATGATTCCGAGTAAAAACCGCGTATGTATATCATCTTACAATGATACGCAAAAATAAGGAATGATTTACTCAAATGCGCGACTAGGGACGTAATTATAACTTCATCATTGCTTAAATGTTTATTCTGCGGACCTGCTGCAAGCCAGTCAGCGTTCCTACATGTACATTTATTACAAATACGCGTAAGTAACTTTAAAATAGCAGAAAAAAGTGTTAGGGTACGTGATTGTTGCTGTTTAAACGATTTGTTATATTGAATAGGTCGTGATTGTTTTAAGTATAAGGCAATCTTAGGCTGCAGAATCAATGACTACGGAAATAAACTTGCAGAATAAATTGATCCCATTTTTGATCGGTGCCATTGCCTGGTCATTTGTGTAAGCGAAGCGCCGTAACTAGCCGCGGAGTTATCCTTTTGCTGCGTTTAGACAGTAGGTGAAAACAGTTTCCAAGATTAAGCATTTGGCAGTTTATGCGATTTCCTTGAATACAATGAAAATCTCTGCTGTCTATGTGTACCGGGAATTATTATACGACCACAGAATCAGACAATTCGATCCAAAAATGTTTAAATATAGTTTGTTTAGTTTATGTGCCATACATGTATATGTTTGATTAAAACGGGAGGAAGGTATCTAATCCGCCGGAAGTTGGCATATTAAAAACGCACCTTCTGTCCGTTTCTCCGTCCTTCCATTTTTCTTGTCCGGGTGTAAGGGGTTTTAAAATCACATGGCACAAATGCTCAGCATATGAAGACGATCACGGTCCTGCGTCCTTACTTGAGAGGTCAATGTCACATCATGGAATCCTGTATATATTCACGCATTCGTCTCCGGGCTGTGATTCTGTCGCGCATTGAATAATTTTAAAAACGACTTGTCGCACAGGTAGTTGACACATACTTTATTGACGTATATATATGCATACTAGTATTACTCAACGTAGGGGCTAAATCGGCATATTTAAGTAAAAAAATGTTACAAATGATCAGCACATTAATAAAAGACTCGCATCTCTAGCTTTAAGGTCAATGTCACATTTAAGAGTTTAAAGGTCAAGGAATCCTTTATACATGTAACTCTGTCATGTATTGAAGGACTTTTAAATTACATGTCACAGCTATTAAACACATGAAGATGAAATGTGAAACGCATAATGGATATGTGATGCAGACTTTCTCTGTTATAAATTGGAGGATTTTATCTGAAATATGCACGAATGTTCACCGAGTGTCGTGCGCAAATAGCGGCTCCATACCATGAAGGTCAAAATCGTATACTGTGATTCACCTTTTCGGAGTTGTTCGTCACTCTAGAAGGACAGCACGAAGGACAGCTCTTTTTCATCCTCGTCATGCTATTTTAAGTATGTTTTATCGAAAATGATTTTTCAACAATGGAATTTTACATATATTTGTAGTAACTTCAAAACTAATATTGCATGATAATTCAATGTTCATAATTACTTAAAAAGGAAAGGTTTTATGAAACTATCAATGAATTGGCAGATTATTCAACTCACTGGTATTAAAGAAGAATAAACATGTCTTAATATGCTTTGGTTCGACATTTAGACATACTTTTTAATTGTCAGGTCAGGATATGTTTTTCTGTCGTGTACTCCAAAGTGGAAATAGTAAAAGTTTTTATATTGATTGAAGATCATAAACGTGTGTCCGTAGTTTCTGTTCTCAAACTTTGCTTCCGCTATGAATAAAAAAATGAATTTTTGCAACATAGTATATTCACAAGTTACATAATTTTTATATGTATAAAGTCAGATATGATCATGCATTGTGAAATTGTACAAAGTTATATGCTTGTTCAGTTGCGTTATTTGTGAAGTTAGTTCTTATTGCCATTGGGGAAATGGTTTTAGTCCTACTGTCCAGCAGTAAATAAGATGACCGAAATACAGTTGAAATGGGTAATTAATCTCGGGAATATAAAGTGCAGGTCAAAAGATTTGTAACTGTTGCATTCTGTTCATATCTGGTATAACCTTCACCAATGAAGATTACGGTATGAAACAGCAGTTAGAACATAACAAAGGACAAATGTTTTGAATACACAAATAAATTCAGCGCTTTGATTTTCAATGAGTTGTAATCAATTTATGTAGCAAATTTCCGCAGGACTCTTTTCCCGTGACGTATGTCATTTATCATATTTAACTATTACACCCAAGTTTTGTTCATCTTTATATGAGAATAACCCATTCAAAACATCTTGAAAAGAGGTTGTGCACTGTGGTCTACTCTTACTTGTAGACTCACTGTTGTAGACCATAGTCGGGCCTCAATTCTGACTGATTTTTTATAATAAATAATTATTAAATGCAGACAATTAACTATTTATTTTGCCATAGAATGCGGTTAATGATAAGCATGTATTTACTGTGCTCACTAGTATTTTATGTTCTATACGTTAATGTGTTACATATATGTTTGATATCATCCATATGCCATTTTTTGCATGCAACTCTAATCTCTGGAATATTACTATGTTCTGTGATTTAAAATCTTTTTGAACAGTTGTTTTTATCTTTGTACATTTTGAACTTTATGTAAGATGTGCATATATCAACACATATGTGGCATATTTCAAGATATGGGAAACATTACATCATGTCAGAAACTTTGCTGCAGAAAATATATCTTTCCTGTCAATGTATCAAGAATCAATATCGGCAGATTCGTTCAAAACATTAAGATTAAAGGTTTGTTTTGACATTGAATCAAATGTTCATACCTGGCCCAATGCTTTTGATTCAGAGATATTGAGTTTGGTTTTGGTGCAAACACTTGTTTTATAATATTATTACAAGTTTACATTATCAAAAGTACCGGATGTTTCAGCTCATATCAAGTTATGTTCTTTAAACCTAATTTAAAGATGTATTGATTTATAAGGTTCTATATCAAAATGTTTTTTGACGGCGTATACTTTAACTGTTATATCCTGGTTTACTATTTAATAGTTCATATAAATAAAATTGCCAGAAACTGCGAAAGTACTTGCCCTCTAGTGTCAAAATTATATGTTTTACTTTGACCGACACTAGCTGCCTTAGTATCTTTTGTACAGTCTGTAAGTCAGGTGAAGTAATTATAGTTGCTATTAGAAACGGGTTATCTAATTACATCAGTGATAGAATCATTAAAATGTGTCAACATCTGGAACAACAGAAACAGATCCTGATTGTAATTAAACGTGCTGCTAAAGTTATAAAAATATATCAATACAAATAACATCATTATTTAACCAACAATCTTGCATTAACACGACTGTGAAAACATTTTAAAAGGTTTTTTATCAAAGATACAGAGTTACCGTTGAAAAATAGTGAAATAATATAGTTTTGACGAATTAGACTACGGTAACCCTTTTCTTGGTTTTAGTTGAAACATATTTGAATACATTACTATATGTACTTTTCCAATCTTATGAATCATTTAAAATGTCATAAAAGTGAGTATCTAAAAGCGCACATTCCTTCAAAATATGCCCAACAATGTTCTAAACAATATAAGAAAGCCAAGTACATTTCAGCAGTTGTGGTACATGTTATTACGTTGTTCAATCGAAAATGTATGTACCGGCTAAAAATCTATGTGTGTGTCTATAAAAACAGAAACACAGGAAATAAAGATAGAACTTTAGAGTTTTTAAAGCGCGAGAATTTTCAACGACCTTTATGAAATTACTGTTTTTCTATTTAAAACAACTCTTTAAAGGTCCAATACTAAGGAAAGCGAAAATTCAAATATACTTTAAAAAACACAGAAATATGTTATTTTTAATAAAAAATGAAAGTTGGTATGTAGAAATTCTAAATAAACCACAGTACATGTACAGTTATTTTTCTATGCATTATGAAGAAAGTTAAAAAGACCTGGGTGGTCATTTTGTCAAATCACTGAGATTTCAACATAATACACATACTTTTCTTCGTGTTCCAAACACTTTCTGTAAATTTTAACCTGACAATCTTCATTATTTAGTGTCTTGCATAAGGTAATGTACTTGCCATTGAAATAACTGTCACTTAATTTTCGCTTAGTAGTGGACCTTTAATTCAAATTTTCGGCAATATTGCCTTTTTCAAGAAATTTGTCTACACTTTTTAAATTCACATGTTGATCATATTCATGACGTCTTGTTTTTTGTTTTTTTCATTTCTAAGCTTGTCATGAATATGATCAACATGTGAATTTAAAAAGTGTAGACAAATTTCTTGAAAAAGGCAATATTGCCGAAAATTTGAATTAAAGAGTTGTTTTAAATAGAAAAACAGTTATAATTATTATTCCCTGAGGAATATTGAAAGTATTTATTATCTATGAAATTACTTTATAAATTTTGAAACTGCCTTCAGAATAAGAAATGACGGTTCCAAAATTCTGATTTGAAATGATACCTGTGTAATTCATACATAACAAAAGACGGAATCTAAGCTATTTATGTATATGAAAATAACCTTCCTTGTATAAGAATGATGTTTTTTTAACAGAAAAGTAACGGTCTTTATAAGTGGACCAGCACTATTTTATACGATTCATTTTATGAAGAGACATTATAACACTTTATGTTGCTGTAAGACTTCATGGTTAGAATTTAAAACCTCTAATTGTGAACAATATCAAGATAAATATAGAAACGAAAATTTCACTAGTGACACATATCATAGTAATGTTTTAGTGTCAGTTCCCATGCACCGCACCAACATTGTACGGCTGTATAAAAATACAGCATTACAATGTAAACCGATAAAGCAACGTGGATGTGGTAAGTTTGACAAACTTTAAACGTTTTTCTCATGTTAACTAGTGTGTTTATTTTCAAGGGATCAAAAGTTGCAAATTGTATTTTGTTGTTTAACAATATAGATTGTGTGTTACATCCCTTAGTTATGGTATTTAAGGAGAACGCCGTCTCGAAATGCCAATAAAATGCTCCAAACTCTGTGTTAACAAGGCGGAGAACACTAGGTTTCGTTACATGTTATCAAAGTATATTTTTCTAGGAATATTTATTTCTCAAAAGCGATGTTGTTGTACTAAAGACTGTACGAAATACAATTGAAAGGATTTTAAATTATTTTGAAATTCAGTCATCAAAGAAGTGTGTCTGTTAAAAGAAATACGATAATAACAATTAAAGCAAGAATACCTTTGTAATATCAAGATTGTTTTGGAGTATAATATTGTTTAAACATTTGTTTACATTTAAGTATTTCAAAACATATTGTGTGAATTAAGAGTGATTAATTTCAAACAAGGATAACGCAGGTATGTATGTAAATATTGTTTCTCAATATAGAGCCTGTAAAATACTAATATATTTACTTTATTTATACAGTTACTACTTACATTTGTATTAGGCCTTGTACTTCTAAAACCTTTTTCATGCTCAACTTATTTTCATGCTCAGACTTTGGATAAATATTATATTGCAATATTTTATAAATTCTTCAAAAAAAATATACAAAACAAGTGTTTTATTATTACTGCAGAAGCCTTTTAAACTGTAGCTCATTGGTCCTTATATGTATGGTACTAGAAGTTGAAGAACTAGGGTGAGCATGAAAACAGTGTTATAAGCATGGGGTTAGAGCTATCCATATTTTTTTCTAAAATAAATATGTTAAAAACTGTACAAAATGGTTACCATGCCGAGCATTCGCTTCAATTTTATCCTTTCTTAAAAACGAAAAGGTTTATTTTAGTATGATTTGACGTTGGAATTTTCTATTGTTTTTTGACCTTCAGTTGTTCCAAAGATAGAATAGCAATTTCCTCTAACCAATGATTTATGTGTTAATACTGAGCATAGCGAAAATTTAAATTAAAAAAAAAACTAAGTTCCATTAAAACTTCACTTCAGAGAGATGTTATGACATTCATCTTGAACAGCGTTACAACGTTTGCAAATATAAATCCATTGTCATGATTTATATACATTTATATAAATTCATTGACATGATGTATGTATATATAGATTCATTGACATAATGTATGTATCCAAATAAGTCACATCTGGTTGCGATAAGGTGCTTAACCTTCCTGGAATAATATATATTTGAACAAAAGTTAATTACAATATATTTTATAGCTAACATGTACCCTCTATCTTACCAAGCTTTGTTTTTGGGGGGCTGTAAATACTTATTAAATAAAATTCGTGAACTTATTAAACAAAATGTATAGCACTTGAAGCAAACGCTCATTCTTTCAATTATTATAAATTGAAACGTTTTTTCTCTCTCTCTGAAGTTATATATGGGTTGTCTCTCTGTGTTTGGCCATTATGTACGAGTTATTCAGTTTTGCCGCGCTATAAACTTTGGCATTGAATGACCTGGTGATAACACGCATGGAAACATCAATGTAGCCTGTGTCTAATAACTGAAATAACTTGTTAGCCCACCTCGTTATTGATTTTGTCGACAACAAGAGACATATCTTTTAATTCACTGTAATTGCGACGTAAAGTTAAAGCAAGTTAACATAAAGTGTATCCGCTCATATTAAGAGTAATCACAAAACTAGTCATTGCAAACTTTGCTTTACATAAAGTGTATGTATTAAAGTGACATTATGCACATCTTACTTCACATAGTGTATTTTCGGTAACAGTTTTATAAAAGCAATTTTCGGTTGCCGTGTATTTAAATGTTTTAAATAAATGATAATGCCACATTAGTATTTGAAGTTGGTGCTTTAGAAACATAAAAATTGGAGTAATAGAATAAAGATCCTGTCTTGGCAGTGATCTCCCTTGTGTTATTGTTGTTCTTTGTAGAGATTTCGGCAGTGGGGGGATAGCAACTCTTGCATGTACTTGTTTCTTTTTTTAATTGACTCTCCCAATCAAAATTAGAAAAGCAATATTTGGAAAGTTAATATTTCGTACTAGTAGCAGGAAGAGTTTGGTGAATTGGGTAAAAAGCAATTATTTCCACTACTTTTTTACACACGTGGATGTTTACTTGAAAAAATGTGCATAATTCCACTTTAATATTTGTACGTCGCTTATCTCCAAATCAAAATACTAAGGAAAATTCAAATTCAAATCGCGATTTCTATTATGTAGAGCAATATTCAAGCTACAAAGCTCGAAGATATTCTGTAAACTACTCTTTCTAATATACCAACACGGAGCAGTCATTTCTTATCAAAAGAGAATACTCGTGTCAGATACAAACGCACAAAAAATCTTGATGAACTGTCAAACTGATACTCTTTGTCCCATGTATTCTTGACTATTGCGATGTCAGCTAAGTGAAATTCGTTTTTTCCATTTTTTTGTCTGTGAGTTAGCGAAGGCTTATTATTATTATTATTATTATTATTATTATTTTAAACAGAGCATATCATAAATACGAGTCCAGCTAAACTATTTTTCTTCTGTCTTCATATCTCTTTAAATCAACAGATTTCCCTTTCGTTACCTTGTATGTCGTTCTGGAATGTTCTCTAAACACAGTCATTACTAGTCTGGAGTTGTTTATGTCCCAGTTAAACAAAGTTAATTCCGTAATCTGTTTCATTGTGTGCACAGTACTATTTGGGCCATACATTTTAGAAATTTGAAAATAAGAAAACAGAATTTGGGACTTCTTTTCATTATAACAGGAATATAATTGTTCCGTTATACAATTTTCAGAAAACTATTTGAATTTATGCTAAGCTGTATGAAACTTTTTAAAAATAATTACGTTATCCATTTACGTTTTGAACTTAGTATTTACTAGATAAGCATTCACGATCAGACTGTACCTAGTTGTGAATCAAATTAACTTAAAGTGATAATAACATTAAATGTGACCATCGCAATTTAATGAAATCCATTCACCAAAGGTTTGCAATCATTGAAAACAATTACAACAATAATTATAGGTAGATAACATAAGTGTATGTAACACTTGTATTCCTGTTTAACATAGTTGAAAAATGACAAAATCTGTTTTTACTGGCCCGGTCATAAAACGGTTTTCTGTCAGTTTTGTATGATAATTTTCGATTGCATCCACTAATGTGAGAGATTGTTGAGCATAACTTGTTTTCTTTTAATTTTCTAAACATTACTCACATTTTAAGAACTTTCCTTGACCGTAATGCTTCTGATCATTTTGAACGGTATTATAGCTTTTAAGTCATTAAAGAACACATAAAACAGTCAAATGCAAAGATAATACTCGTTGAAACCATTCTCGGATTTAAAAGTTCTCTTTTAGAAAACTATTAATATAACTATAATCCTTCTAGTATTACAAGATTTAGACGGCTGTAGTCTCATCATGCAATTCAGATTAAGCTATCGACTTTCGATAATACTTTAAGCGTGGGAGTTAATATCATGCAAAACTTTGGAAAATATATTTGCCTTGTGAGAAATTAAATCGTTTCCACAAATGTAATCACACAGTATGAAGTCTTCACTAAATCTTGTGTTGTGACTATAAACGTATAGCTGAAGATTGATTTACGTCTTGGCAGAATCTGTGGGCTGCATCCTTTGCCATTGTGCATCATGAGGGATGGCCAGTTACACTACACAATTTTTCAAATATGAAGTTTGTTTCTACAGACCCTAGTTTGTTGTTGAGTAGTTACTTTGTTACGGAAAACAGAATAAAATTAATATTTGTTAAGGCAAGAGATACAGCATGTTGAACAGCCTTATTGTGTATGAAAAGAAATGAGTACATCCGGCTTTTATATATACCTGTAGTTGTCAGATGCTTACAAAGACTCTATCACTTTCATATGAGGATTGCTGTGAAAGCAACGGTGCCACGGTGTTTCATTGCTGGAAAAAAAACTCAAAACGAGAATATAAAGAGCACTCCCTGTAAGACGTTCTAGTTTCCTGTCAATTGTGCAATTTTGCAATCAAACAGTTGGTACAAATATAACTTAATGACTAAGTATATAACTAACATAAGTCTAAGAGGTATCTTTAATTAACACTTAATTAACATCAAGTTAGTATCATATATAACAGCTGTATCTCGAATCTGCAAAGGTTTGATAAATTGATTTAGGATACTCAAGTGCATTCCTATCAATAACCAATAACGTAAACTACAGAATTCCCATTGCTTCGTTTTATTTATTTCAAAAGTTTGGAATTGTTATAATAAAAATTTTTAACAATAAAACAGTCATATATTAATCGGTGATATTGTGTTAGAGATTTTCGCGAATACATTCACAAATTTTTGAAGTCAATGTATGTTGTTAAATTCTATTCATCTAAACAAATGACATTCTATTTCAAAGAGTAATAAGGTAACTCATTTTTCTTTCTATCGGGGCTTCTCAACAGTAATGTTTGTAGGTAATGTCGGTTCATCACTCGTAGGAGATTCACGATATATACATCAACAGATCAATCAAAATACCATAGGTTTTCTGACAAACAACTGTAATGGCTAAACGTTAATACAGCCGCGCAATTTCTTCCAACAGATGAGTAGAGAGTATTTCAAAATCCTTACGAACAAAGCTTTGTATATGCTACTGTATTCCACACTTTAATTTGACCGTGAACTATAGCTGATTTAAGGGAGGGCTTAATCTCATATATTTTCTAGTTATTTACTCAGCGCCTGGGTACTGTCTTTAATTGTATTTAGATGATAATCTTTCTTGTGTAGATAAGCAGGACTAGACTTTTAACCTTTTGTGATAGAAATATACCCTTGTAAAAAGAGTAAAGAAGAAAAGATTTTACGCGATGAAACAATGTAAATGATTTGATTATACGTTCAACTTAATTTGTTTTTATTGTAAAACTTAGTGTTTTAGCGCTGCCAAGTTGTCAGTTTTACGTGTTAATTCATAACATAATTCAGTTTTAATGTATGAATTATTTAAAGATAATCAAGCATGGTGATTATAAGGTTACTTTGGTAATTATTGCTGATGCAGAATGACCCGTAATTAAAAAATACAAATATAAGATCAGCTAACTTAAAGTCACTTGACGAAAACATCTATCTTGTCTGGTCAATGTATCAATATCGATCAACGTACTGGGAACACTGGTAAAACATTATCCTAAAATAATAATAATTGCATACCAATACATTACATTATATGGATGTATTTCATGCTTTCCATTGCGTGAATACAGAATTTTCAGTAACGTAAAATGTCGTCCCAATTCCGTTTTACCTGACATGTATTCGATAGAGGAATAACAGCTGCTTTCCTTTGCAGAAGAATCTAGTTTTCTTTGATGTAATAGATATTAATGACACACATTGTCAGGTTAATGTCACAAACACTTAAGTATCAACAATACCTTTACTAAAACGTTAGAGAAGCAAATCTAACATGTATATCTAGACAGGCTATTGGGTTTAGGGAAGCCATTCATGGTATAAGAATCTGGTATTTAATTATTTCAGTGATACGATCATTTAATTATGCAGCATCAAAAGCAAGCGAAACAAAAATGGAAAATTCACGCTGATTGTAATCAGCCGTATGACTGAGGGTACAATATGATAACAATAATCATAACATCAGTCTGACAAACAAACTATGTTACAGCAATATGTCAAAGGAACCATTACAATGTATATTTCACATACATGTATAGCCCCTTGTACAATACAAATCATTCAAAATTGTAAGCGAAGAGTATTTGTGCATGTTCAATGCAATTTGCAGTATATTCAAATATGAATTTTAGCATAAAATGTAGGAAAATTATGGTATTTTAAAAACAGGTTACGAAGTTATAAAAAACTAAAAATTTCTAAAAGATGTGTCTTTGCAAAAAAAATACAAATAATTTTGAAAGTTTGCACATTTTATTACCGAACCTGTACTCATCTAAGATTATACAATATTCTATACACGCACTAGTTTTAGTGACAAAATAAAAGTCCGCGAAACCCAGAATATGTTTAATGAATACATTTCATCAAAAAGAAACAAAATGTCCTATAAAAAGGCGAATAGGCAAACGACAATTATTTTAAAAAACATTATGTAAAAAGAAAAAAATAGTTCATCGTGCAACAAGTAATATCAGTCGACTGAGTCGTAAACAATAAATAATTGACGAAGACTCCCGATCAAATTTTTCAACAATATCATTGGATGACGAATAAATCTGTTCTCTTGGTTTATGTAAACAATTGAAAGCATTGTAATGTAAAGTATCAAAGGTAGAAAGAAATATATTAAATTGTAGATTTTTCACGTGTTTGTGATTATTTACATGCAATGGATCAAATGTTACAATTAAATCATTTTAGAACTGAACAATCAAATTTTGTGTTACATCCTTATTTATGGGATTTAAGGAGAATATTGTGTCGGTGTTACCTAAGCGGTTATCACTAGATTGTGCTACGTGTTATCAAAGTTTATTTTTGTTGGATTATTTTAGATCTCAACCCGCTGTAGTTTTACGAAGAGGTGTGCCAGTTTGTTCAGTTAAACGGAGTTGAATTACTTCAAAGTTAAGAATTTTCAATAGCTGCGTCTCTATTATCAAGAAAGATAATAATAAAAGAAACATAAATATATTTCTTATCACATGACATAATTTGTTCAAATGTAAACATTTAAATATTGGTACGTGTTTTAATTCATTAGCTGATACTTCATTCTTTGAAACTGTATGAATTTAGAGCCGAGTTGTATTGTAACTAATATGGATAAAGCAGGTATGTAATGTAATGGTTGCTGTTCATTATATGGCTGGTGGAATAAAATTGTAACAGTAAAATTATCAATGTTTAGTTAATACTTTGCTAAACTACAACAGGTTTTCGATTGTTAATAAATAAAACATAAAGATCTAAGTTAACAATCTATATAACAACAAAAATGTCATTCAAAACCCTCGTATTGTAAAAAATATTTAACAAATCATTTTGCACATTACAAACTTGAGTATTGAATATCATTGTTGTAGTATCCTGTTTAGGTTTTAGTTTTGGGAACATTTCTTGATTTGCCATATTAGGGATGTTTAATACTACGCAAGAGCCAAATAGAGTCATGATTTCTTATTTCTTGAAAAGACGTCGCTATGATACATTTGTATGTGATTACTTATCCAATTGAGGATATTTCTGATAGTACTTTCTTTCAACATCAGATTTGTTTACTGCAATGAGATAATACTTCTCATGTATCAGTCTGTAATCTCTAATACTTTTTTATGCCATTTTGGCATACTTTGTAACATATAAAAAGTATTTAATGATCTAAGCCATGCTAGCTTTGTTTGAAGGTGTAGTCCTCTTACTGATTTTTTTCCATACATTCTAATATTCAAATTCAATGAGTTAAAAGAGCAACAGTTTATGATATCTTATTCGATACACATTGCCTTATTAGAGAACTAATGGCCATAACTTTGATCTTGTTACTTGTCTACTGAAGAGTTATTTCTTCCTTCGCTTTAAGTCTTATCCAATTGTAGTCCACACAAACGCTATTTAATAAGATTATTCTTAGTAGTTTCCATGTAAACGGTACTGACAAAATAACAAAACAAGGTGAAAAATAATTACATATCGAAACATGACCTCTAAATCTATACAAATATACATCGAAACATGATTTTTAGTCTTTTTTTATAGCCAAACCAGTCTGTTGAAGCCAACCAATGCACCACTTTACGCAGGTAACTCCCTTATATAAACGCATACTTTGTCGATTCGGATAAAACCGGGTCGTACCGATTATAGCCTCTTTAGAGGATGGTGGTCCTAATAAGCACAATTACAAAGAAACAAAAATTTGAATAAAACAGCATCGGCTGTTAAAGGCAATCGGCTGCATAATCGGGGGTATTCACTGACAGAAGGTCCATATAAAATAGGAGGTAGATCTACAATTGACATGACTACAGGTTTACTTAGATCACCAATATAACTGAAAATTATTTCTTTTAATTGAAAGTTACAGTCTCGTATTCTTTTTTGTTTGGTGGTGGGAGAAGAGATTTTCCTTATTTCCGGAATAGAGACTTCATTGGCGCCGCCGCTGACGGCGGCGGCCTATTATGGAATAGTTTTTTCCGGAAGTACATGGTAAAAGCGGTTATTAGAATGCGAAGAAAAATGGTTTTAACTGTATGCTAAAATAATACGAAATAGACATTAAAATATTGATTATACACATTTCCTTCATTAAAACGTAATTGTTTAATTGTAATGTTCCTTTTCATATATCTTTTAGAAAAAATACGAAAACGTAAAACAACTTCTCCCTTATCGGTTTTGCAAAATTATAATATCAGCTTATTTTTTACCACGTGCTTTAAAGTCAGTCTCCGTGGTGTAGTGGGTAAGCTGATAACCGCATAATTTTACGAGTGGAGTTCAAATCCCGGTCAAACCCAATTTTTTAAAATAATTTTTCTTCCGTTTTTTTTTCAGCTTTAAAACCACCATGATTTTAAATGTTTTCTGCAAATATTCATAAGATTTTTCATTCAAATCAAACTAATAATGATTGCTTATCAAAAAGCTAATTTTAGCTATTTAACGCCACACATGTACATTACTTGAGAACGTATAAAAATTGAGAAGCATTAATTTTGATTAATTTTACAGATTAAACATGAGAATAAAAGTAATGCTACCTTCACACACACGGATTTGTCTTACGAATCCTTACGTATGGCACAATTCGTAAAAGTACACGGATCATTACGATTTGGTCACTTTTATGAGTTATTACGATGTATTTACGGCAAAAATCTACGATTGCTTCCGAGTTACCACGGATAAATACGAGCAATACAAGCTTTTTATGGATTGCTACGAGTATGTTACGGAATGTTACGATTCATCTAAATAAAGCTTTTACGTGTAAATTACGACCTGTTAACGTGTTGTTACGAATAGTTGCGAGTTAGTTACAAGTATTTACGAGTCCATATGTTTTTTTTTGCAAAAAAAGTATGCGATTCTCTATGTATCATTCGACAACTGACATCCAGCGAGACAACATGGCATATGAGAGAAACAGATTGCAGTCATATCAACGATTTCTGCAATTGCTCCTTGCACTAGCTCAGAGGGAAGAGGAAGATGTCCAACAGCAAATAGAAAAACCTTACCTAAATCCTAAAGTATACGTATGTATTCGTAAAGTTGTCGTAACTATACGATATGGCAGAATTAGAACCATCGCCACAGCGCACTCACGGCTAAAAATTCATATAGAACATAGAAGGACACTTTCACCTTTCTTAAAACTGTGGAAACACTATAAAAGATAAATTCGCTGTGCAAACGGTTTTGAAAAGTTGAATATCTTGACTTTACAAATATATTAATGGCTTTAAAATATTTTGAAAATGAATTAGTCTGTTTGGGTGTTTTTGCAGGTAACTTGTAATTTATATGAAATAAAGAACAAACGCGCGAAGATGGTCATTTTCTAAGTCAAATATCCAGTCACAGAAATAAGTTTTTGTACCTGTGCAAACGGATTCATAAAGCACAACAATTAAGCTTTTAATATATATACATATTATACATATCCTAAAATAATTAGATTGTCTGTTTTCGAATTGTTTTATTTTAATACACATTTTTCATATCGCTCGGAAATTGCCGAGCAGTTCCGATCATTTCCGTAACTTCGGAAAAATCTTACGAAGGAATGCACATAGCAGACGAATTTATGCGTGAACATTTTGGTATGTTAATGTATGTCGGAAAGATAATATGATATGTAACAAACAATATATAAGATGAAATGCACACTGATTATTTAAACAGGAAAGCGAAGAACATATTACGCGAATTATAATGAAATAAAATATAAAACTACAAAAAAGGCGGCGTCCGACGATGAATCTCAAATATGTAAGGAAATTATGGTTTTACGGTTTATAAAGCATTATTCTTGCATACATTATCATAATATTGATAATTGATAGTTGACATACATTAACATTTATGCAATTCGAACAAGGTGTGTCAGAAAATTAAATAACATCACTGTTTTGTTACTAAGCATTTACTATATATAATAGTCATTATCATTGTAAACATGAAGATAGCTATTTGTTGTAATAGCTTTTGAAATAATACTGAAACACTGACAGGTGGTAGTAAGATTTTTCAAGTGTCAGTTTATACTATGCATATGAGAAAGACTTAAATATACATGTAAAGATCACGGTTTTAATATTCCGATACAACCAAAGACAAACCGAATTAAATTTCACAATTTTGTTTAAAAACAGATCATCAAATTAAATGCATTTATAAATATGATACGGTTCCTTTCTAAATTACATAGTGCATTGACACTTTTACGAGGTGCTGAACATTGCCCCAGGCCCCGCTTAAATAATATATACAGACCGACATGTCACTGCAAAACAATTCTAAAGCGTGCTAACTTAGTCTGATTTAGATCCGTATTGCACCATACCCTCGGGGTGTTAATGTAAATCCGTGTTAATTGCATTGTATTGATATGCTGTACTCCAAATTAAAATTTGATTAGCCGGGATGTAAAACAGATTGATGTTTTGCTCCTTTTATGACTGAAAACCTAGTATATTCAGTTTTAATATTTTACACCTTCAAACATTTATAAAGAATAAATGGTCATATACTTATTTACAAATCAAGCAAATTATATTTGAAGACCTAAACATTTAACTACACATTATATAAATCTATGATTAAGAACTTTTACTTAAATGGTTATGAATTTCATCGCAAATACCTTATTTATCTTTATTTTAAATAACCAGTACATTTTAACCAACAAGAAATGAAACATGTAGTTAAGCTTGTTATGTCAGTAAATATTGTTTATCTTTATAGGAGATAATGAAATTTCTTTCAAAAAATATTTTGTTGTTTCCTTTTATGGACGCAAAAATAAGATTGCTTTCCGCTAGCTGTAGCATTTCTGCAACAAATTTGTTACAAAATACCAAACAGCCCCAGGCTGAAATAATGTGCATTTTGCGGGATAATCCGAAGATTTCCGTTAATTTCCTGATGCATACGAATTCAGTGTCAGCTTCGGTGAACGATAACAAAAGCCGATATCGATTTTTCAAATGAAATCTCTGATGGGTCTAATTCTGCCATATGCGTATAGTGCTCGCAATAATTCTTAACAATCCGTAAAGCCATTGTAACACGACGTGAATGAAATCGTAAACATCACTTAAGCACTCGTTATAGTCCGTAAACAAACGTAAACTAACCGTAACAAATCGTAAAGCAAATTGTTTACGCGACAATTACGGATTCTTGCGAGTAGTTTACGGAGGGTTACATGTTGTTGCGACCGGTTTACGATACTGACGGATTGTTACAAGTTATTTACGAGTTATGTACGGAAATGTTATCCGTGGACAATCGCAAGAAAATTTTTGACATGTCAAAAAATTTGCCTCTACTTTCACGGATCCTCACGAGTGTTTGCGAGTTGTGACGAGTTATTAACGGATACCAACGAGTTATGTACGGATGCTTGCGATTGACTACGAGTTGGCGATCCGTAAGGACTCGTAAGAAAAAACCGTGTGTGCGAAGAGGGTATAAAACAGGGGTGTTGCAGTATAACAAAATCGTTATACGTTTTTGTCAGGCTACATTGCGATATGCAAAAACCGTATAACTAATAAATGTTGAAATAGAAACTATTTTCGGCGCCCTTTGATGCTTTGCATCAATGGTATTCTTCTTGTATTTACTGGTATATTTATATAACATACAAGTCTTTAGCAGTCCAGATATATGACGTATTACAAATTCTTCTCGTCGCAGCAATGTATTATTCTATTCTCCTTTTGTATTCACGTGATTTGCGTGCATACTTGATTAATACATTTTAGCTTCATTAATAGAAATCCTTGTCAGGCTGTCAAGTTAGTTTTCAGCAACTTATTGAGAGAATTAATTTGATTTTTTCACACATTTTCTCTGGGCTACAAATGTTTAAGCCCGTCTGCTGTCATTAAGTATTACATGTAAAACGAGTTGTTCCTAAGAAATTGCATCTTACTGAAAACTCAGTGGAGTTAACATAAATATACACATTTGTTTTCTGTTGACAAAGTTTTGCGTGTTAGAATCTACCCATGCAAGAATGTTGCATTTTTTTCATTTTTCGACGAAAAAGAGAATAAAGTTCAATGATATCACACCAGCATGGTTATGCTGAAGAAAAGTCATTGTGTTGCTTGTGTAAAATCCGGCAGGGGTCGTTTTTAGAGTTTTTTGTTTTGTATTACGACTTTCACATATAGTATGCTGCCAGTATAGTATTCATTGCAGTTGGATTTAAAAAAAAACATGATACTCCATGACAATTTGGAAAGGTAACGTAACGTTATGTAACATAAAGTTACCTTTAGCTATGCTATGCTATGCTATGCTATGCTATGCTATGCTATGCTATGCTATGCTATGCTATGCTATGCTATGCTATGCTATGCTATGCTATGCTATGCTATGCTATGCTATGCTATGCTATGCTATGCTATGCTATGCTATGCTATGCTATGCTATGCTATGCTATGCTATGCTATGCTATGCTATGCTATTTATCGTCTTTGAAAAACATTCTCATGGTGACATTTTTCCTGTTACATGGTTTTTACTTCAGGAAAGTATCTCAAAAGCACATCGGCTCAAACGGTTTCATAAGTTAATAACTAGAAAGTCTACTTTAAAACAAAATGTCATGTTATCATTCATTAATATGCAGAACAGAATATTACAGAACAAGAAAGATCATACAGTCTTTTGTAACTAAGCATATGCAGTTTATCTTCTTTTGCAGTTACTGTAATGTTTTTAAAATAGCAGCATGCATAAGGAAATTATACTTCAAAATATATTTTGATACATCGTATTAATATTGTTATTAGCTCAAAGATATGAGACGGGAGTCATCCGAAGATATATTTTACTGTCTGTTATAATTGTCAGTTTTCACTCGTACTCAGAAAAAATGTGTTTAAGGTTCCGTAAACTGACTTAAAGTCTAAACCAAACCGATATTAGATCATGTTATTAAAAGATAAGATCACCAATTAAAGATGATACTGACGTGTCTGCCTTTTAAAATCTATCCATGAGATATGATATTAGTAGGTTATTGAACTTGTTTGGCGAATTTTACTCGGAAAGTGTTGATTTGGGGGAAGAATAGCTTAAGAGTCACTCGCTTTTGTAAGCTTGCATGATTCTCAAAGACGATCGAAACTCGCTTGACATCTAGTTGACAATTATTGTATTATTTTTTTTCATTTTTATAAAGACCATAGTCATGAAACTTTCATATATATAAATTTCATTAATTTGGTGTTAAACAAATAATAAATATCTCCCCATATTTTATCGTTAAATGAAAGACAGTCAGGAACTCGGATGCGTAGTTATTAAATCACGAATAATTTGATTACTACGCATCCAAACTCATGACTGTATTTTAAGCAACGATAAAATAAAGGGACACATTGATTATGTCTTAAGTAAAATAGTTTGTACAGCTGATCGTTGCGACTCCCCTCATTATTGTAAGGAACTAATTAACTAAGGCAAAGTTAAGGGGGAAATATAAAAGTATATAATAAACTATCATTATGATAATTATATATATATTTGTTCAGAGCAGTTTTGCACATATCATACTAGTCCCACTTAGTAGAAATCTCAGTGATTTTTACATCTGGTAATTCCGAGTACTTTATGCTATTTGTAGCAATCACTGTTCTGTGGAAAGGGCCAATAACTCGAGACCCGATCCATTTGTAAATGTAACGCTTGAATCAATTTGTATTTGTCTTTTTGCATAGCAATTTACATTAAAAAATTATATTACCCTTCAACATTTCAAAATTGAGTTAAGATCTAGAACGAAGCTTAAAGCTTAGTAAATACTTTGAAACATGTCAAAAGGGAATTATGAAGAGTTATTTCTCTTAGTGAAAGATATAACTAAAATGTACGTAACAAATATGTATACTTTGTTAGCAAATTAGGCATATATTCCATGCATACAACAGTAGAAGCTAGTGAATGTTTGGTTCAGAAATGTTGTTTGTGCTTCATGCATCACATACTTTTGAGTAACTAGGGTCATTTATATAAATAACACCAAACTTCTTTATTTAAACTATAATTTCTAAACATTTCTTATTATCATGTATGCAATATGCCAATTTTAGTACGCCGAGCAAGGAAAAACATTAACAATAGTTCCAATGCAAAATGTAATGCCAGTAAATTATCTAGTTTATTACAGTTCTACTCTCACTATTATTTTGAACTTTTCCCTATACTTTTAAACTTTCATTGATTTTTTTCAATTTCACTACTCGGACTTGCTAGATAAGCATATTGTACACATATCAATGATTTTTTTTTTTTTTGTGTGATACTTACCAAATAGCAGATTCTAAATACAAAGTAAGTGGTATACTTTAGGCAACGGAAGCATTTATAAGAGCAAATATTCACTGTAGAAAACTTCGATTGCCTTTTCTGAACAATCTGGTATATGAAGCAAGAGGCTATTTTGTTAACAACGTACAAACAAATAGAAGGACAAAATTCATGTTGGTGACCATTTCAAACACTTTACATGAACTTTAAGTGACATGACTGTATTGTCAGTCGCGTGATACAAATACGATCCATGAACAACACGGTTCACAATGCGTCATTTGCAATGAGTTTATTAATATTGGATACAATGTTTGATGAATGTGTTTGTCTCTTCTTATCTCTAAAGTAACTTATTTATTGGTCATTTTTCTAGAGTACGCGTGTACTCATGCCTGTTTTTCATCATATTCCGATTCGTTTGTGGAGAGGAAAGAACCCTAGATAATGTTGCAAGAACTTTTGTCTCAAAACTTTTTTGTCTTTGCTTGTAATTAAAAACATGTAACTGCAATTTCACATAATATTTTTTCATGTATATGCAAAAGCAAAATAAAATATTATTAAACTATTAAATTCAGTGTAATTCTTTCTTCAGTTTGCATTAAGTGAGTTGTTTCATTTCAGCTCCCGTAACTATTACTTTATTAGTAAAATATTAAAACTCTTTCAGAAGACAGAGCTAACGACCGACGACTTTAAGTAAATTATTTTTAGTTGTATTTTTTCTGTTATCTGTTTCAGACATGTGAGAATGAACGGCACTACGGAATCATATTTTCTCGGCGAGGAGTCTTATTACTCGGAGTACGAACTACTAGACAAAATTCTCGAGCGTTTTCACTCCGGAAATGACAGTGATTTGCCTTTCCTTTCAAATACAACAAGTGACTTGTCTATACCATGGCGTCATCTATTTCCTCGACACAGACAAAAACCAAAGAGTATATGGGAATACTTAGAACGAATACACGGGCCAAGACGTGGTCCATTAGCGACTGTTGTTGCAATAACGTGTGTGTACGGATTCATATTCTTGTCGGGAATCTTTGGAAATGTTTGCACGTGTTTAGTTATAGCCAAAAACAAATATATGCACACAGCTACAAACTATTATTTATTCAATCTTGCCATTGCTGACTTGTTGCTGCTCATTGTGGGCCTGCCTCCAGAGACATTCTCAATCTGGTCAGCCTATCCATGGGTATTTGGAGAGGTGTTCTGTATAGTGAGAACATTCTTTGCTGAAATGTCAACTAATGCGAGTATCTTAACAATAACTGCATTTACAATTGAACGGTTTGTATTGTTTATTTATGACAATTAATTGCACACCCTACAATTAACAGATTATTTCATCAAAATATTTACCATAGGCTAAGAGTGGGTAGAATAATAAAATACGCTTTTCAAGAATAGCATACAGTAAACTCCGTATATAACGACTCCGGATATAGCGAAATTCCGGTTATAAGGAAAAAGATTCTCGAATCGATGTGGGTTTTTTTTCTTCTTTATTTAATATGAAAATGCTAACTGAATAATTATATTAAACTGTGGATATAAAGAACAAATTTAAATGATCCACAGGGGTTCGTTTTATTCGGAGTTTACTGTGAACCGGAACTGTCTCTTTTGTGCACAACGTAGCTACTGTCTATAATAACCAAGTAACCGAGTAAACCATACCGATTTCTATGAACTCTTATTCAGGCATAATACATTGGCAGATGTCAAGTTTTGTTTGAATCTGGCGGACAGTTCTAACATGAAGAATTAACATCATTCCTGAAGTCAACATTAATCCCTATGGGATATTATTATTGACAGGGACTACCGTGTCCGTTTTTATATATTATCCGAAATTTGCTACAGAAAGTCTTTATCTATATAACATCGTCTTATTCGGGACATCAGCATGACCTCGGAACTATCAGTAGCTCTGTGTTTTTCCTCTCACTCGGGAATGCGGTAGATCCAAACGCAACATGTCGTGCATTTATTCCTTTCGAAGGGAAAACAACACATTTCCAGCTGCACTAACTGTGACACATGTGGCCAAGGAAGCACTTGGGATTCGAACTCGGGATTTCCCGTTCTTTCCCAAACACTGGACTTTCTTATCGAAATTTTCATATTAAACTCAATTTTGAATAAGGGCACAAGACATTAGCTAATTGTGTTATAGCTCCCTATTTAAAAAAGACAGTTTTAGATTCGTACCATAACTATTTTATATTATTCATACTGCTTGCCGGTTTTCCCTTATATTTCCCCAGCATACATGTAAATTTCCTCGATCAAATGCACGCAAACATTCAAAACAACGAGTAAGACATTAAGTCTGGACTGTAGCGTTAAAATTCACTTTTACTCAAAATTGTGAGATGTCAATTAAGTTCTGTACATAGATGTCTATAATAAATTCTGTACATAGATACCTAGCTCTGGTAGTAGTCCCGTCATTTAACAGAAGCCGTCATGTTTGTGCCTGTCGGAAATAAATATGGTTACTTGGTAAGTGTAAATTGTATTTTAGTTCAATATGAATAATTACATATCTCTATGATTATCTATGCTCCTTTGGGAGCTGAGTGATTCTACTACAGTTACATGAAATTGCATTTGAATGATCAGACGTGTCAAGTCATAAGTCAAATTGGCTTTTCGGTCTATGTATACCAGTAATACAGCTATTCTCTGCCGGGCAGATGTTCATGAATTTAATACTTCTCGGGAATATTAGCGTTTAGACATACGACGAGATAATCGCATTTTCTCCTACACAATGTCGCCATGAAAATGTAAGTGATACAAAGTTCGTGACAAAATTAATTTAGAGACTAAATAGAAATTTATGCGTGCCATGACAGATCGTACTTAGTGGCTTTTGCGCTTGATTTTTGTTTAAAGCTATTTTACTGCGTGAACAGACTATAATACATACTTGCAAAGAAATACAAATGAGTATTGTTTTTTATATATAATATTAGAAATGTGCAGATATCATGGTCTGTATATCAGTCATTGAAAAATGGGAAGTGTATCTAACGAATGCTTTGGTTTGGTGGTAGAAATCGTAGATGTTTACAAAACAATTCAAAAGTTCACTCTTTACTAAAAAATTTCACATATAACGTTATTGACGTTACCGGTAATTAAAAACGTTCGGTAACGTCAATAACGTTATATGTGAAAATGTAAAACGATTTGTGTACTTCATCTACTGAAGAAGGCCAGTAGGCCGAAATATTTAGTAAAGAGTGAACTTTTGAATTGTTTCATAATTATTCTCCCTTCGGAGTTACATTTTGTGCGTAGATGTTTAGTTTTCAGGAATTATATCTTGCAGCTCAAGTGTACGACATTGCTGAAAGAGAGTTGTGACATTTAAGAAGATAAAATTATTTCAGTTTTGAGACTGCATTTCAGAAAAAATATATGTCGTGGCGTTGATCATGGTCTAATAAACAACTATTTTGAGATCTGATGCGCAGTGATAAACCGCGAAGGCCATAAGAAGTTGAACGACATAGAATTTTTATTAGACACTTAACAAGGTTAAGGAACAGTATGTCGATTCGAACATTGACTTAATATCTAAAATAAGTTGATTGTCATGGGGAACAATTTTTCGGCGAATGACGTTACAGCGGCTCGCCCGTCAAACGTTGTTTATTACAGATTTTGCAATTATTTCAATTAATTTACCTGACAAACAAAACAAGTCCTGTTTCAGAAGTGAAATGTAAATAAGTACTATAAACTATTATTAATAAATACACACCAACACTAATGCTGTTTAATTTCAGGTATGTTGCAATCTGCCATCCAATGAAGGCCCAGACCATGTCTGGATTGAAAAGGGTTGTGCGTGTAATATTTGCCATCTGGTGTTTAGCTGCTCTCTTCTCCGTTCCACTCACCGTCCAGTTTAAGGTCGTCTTCGCCGTCGATAAGAGGAATACAAATATTGCCGAGTCCGCTTACTGTGGCATTAGTGAGACTAATCACATTGAAAGAACGTTTGAAATATCTACATTTTTGTTCTTTGTCTTTCCGATGACGCTTGTGAGTGTCTTGTATACACTTATAGCGATAGCCATTCGGAAATCGGGGCTTTACCGGGATGGTTCGGACGCATCGCACCGGGACCGACTCACTGGGGTTGAAATAAGAGCACAACAGCAAGCTCGAGCTAGGAGATCCGTTTTGAAAATGCTAAGTATGTATTACGGAAACTTTTAATTTATGATTGAAATTCTGTATATAGTGACCACTGAAGCCAAACTTGTTAAACCATCTTAAAATAGTAACAGCTTAATTCAGAAAAATCACAGGTCGATGTCATAAAACTCAGGTACAAAAATGTATGTCTTACAAAAACGTTTGATTATTGAAGCGAAACTTGTAAAGCCATCTTAAATATAGTTACATGCCAATTTAAAAAATACTTTTCAGACACATGTCGATGACAAAAATTAATCTAAGTCTTACATCCTTATTGATAAATGTCCGTGTAATTAGCTCTTGATGTTAATTCTTAAAATTTCATCCAGCTTTCATCTCATAATTAAGTTTTTAAATTTTGCAAATTTTCCGGTTTGTGGTACATAATCATGTTAAAGATGTATTTTAAATTGTAAATTTATATTCAGCTTGTGGTTCGAAGTTCAAATAAAGATACAGACTGTTATGGCGGTTTGTGAATTATGATCAAATTACATGATATAATCTAGTATAGTAATGAGTTCTTACACAAGTCTGGTCTCCTTTACATACTAACATTAAAAATAATCTATGACTTGATTGATCAGTTCATGTCACTAAAAAGATCGTTCAGAGAACAAAATCAAAAGTGTTTTGCAATTTCTAGTTGCCACTAAAACCGCACATCTAAAGGCAGAACTGTCTGCCAACATAAATATTTAGATGATTTCAGCCTCAGGATATCTCTCTCAGATGTGTTGATGTTGATTCAACAATTCGAGTATTTTTGTCATTTGTTCAGAAGTACTTCGAGATGTTTTCAAGCTTCGTACTTACTGAATGAATTACTGATACGTTAAGATAATATATTGTACAATGTAATAACCGTCAACATTGAGATAGTTCGCCCTCTTCTTTTTAAATGTTACTGTTTATAAGAAATCTTTTCAAATAGTTTAAGAGTTTTGAATTTAAATCTCATAACCACCTCGAATTTGCAACATTGAATATTAAGTTACCATGGAGTTACTTATATTTATAGTAATAGATATGAGAAATCAAAGCGCTGAAGACGCTGGATTTGTTTGTGTATTCAAAATATATGTCCTTTGTTTTGTTGTGACGGCTATTTCAGTCTGTAATCTTCATTAGTGAAGGCTATACCAGTTGGTAATAAGATATGAACAGAATGCAACAGTTATAAATAGTATTTTGGATCGAATTGTCTCTGTTTCTATTCCCGGTACACATAGACAGCAGGGATTTTCACTGTACTCAACAAAATGTTTTCGAAGTAATGATGTTCAAATGTTTTACTGCAATCATTGATATGTATTTTAACAAAATGGCTCATTTGATGCGTTTCAAGAAGACGAGGTCTACAGTCGAATATAGGGTAAATTACCTTCTACTTAAAACAATCACCACCTATGAAATATAACAAATCGTTTAAACATCGACATTAACGTTTTCTGCTTAAGGTGCCCACGTGTATTTCTAATACATGAAGGAACGCAGACTAGCTCGCGCCATGTCCGCAGAATAAACATATCAGCAATAAGGAAAGTTATAATTACGTCCCTTGCCGCGCATTGAATAAAATTTATGAATGGATGGATATAATCGTAAAAAGAGAATGTGTAAACATGCGCGTAAATATTCCTGGCTGTTCAAAATATTTCATTCTTTAAAATGACGATCAGGGTTAGACATTTTGTTGTCACAAAACTCCGAAACATATGTTTCTTTCCGCATAAGGTTTAAGAAATCACCGGCGGGTTAAGACATCGGAACTAATTCTAAAGGGTGTATATTTATAGTTAATCGTCCCTTATTTTTACGCATCATTGTAAAATGAAATACATCCGCGGTTCTTTTTCGAAAACAGTTTACTCTAGTTATATTTACAAAATTTAGCTGATGCTGCAGGACATTATCACATTATATATTTAAACAATACAACTTTCATGTCTGCAATGGCCATATGGCTTCAAATGAAGAATCATAATTCGCTGACTGACGTGCCGGAGCTACTTTCAGATTTGGTACTTATGGAGTAGGCTTCGGAAAACGGTATGTAAATTTGCTTCACAAAGAAATAAAAACAATACGTATCGGGTCATGTAAACAACGATAAACCAATCACGATACATGACTTTTGGGAGCCATACACTTAAAAGTTTTATTGCTCGAACAAGACCCGGAAATGGCCGTAGTTAGTTAATATTCATACGAAACTAAAATTTTCTAATGTAATAGTATGCGCTTGAAAGCATGGTACTTCATCTTTAGTTGCATTTAATGTCATAAATATGCTTTTCAAGCGGTGCAACAACTTTCAGAGTTGCTTCAACTGGACTTTTCTATATGTTGATTTTGCCTTATTAATAGTCGTAACTGTTTACTAGTTGAAATAGATCACAGATTGAATATGAGCAAGGGACATGTTTGACAGTTTAATCTATTTATTCTTGTAACATTTTCTTAATGACGCTAATAGGTCAATATATCATACTTGAGGCAAGTACTTAGAGGTTATCAACATATTTCCTCAGTCAGGAAGAAAGTTCTAAATCCACTACCACTTGCTAAATATACACTAAACAATATTGGAAACCTATTTACAGATAACGAAGTGAATTCCTGGCCATCCAGTTAATTACCTTAATCTTTGTTTCTTTGTTTACTGTTTCCATATTCAAACTATGGTAATAGTACAAGGAATTATGCATTGTCGCACAAGCCTGATTCAACAAATATGATTTGCAGACAAATTGTAACAACAAGCTTCAGAAAATATGAGATAAAATTTGCCACGTGTCACAACTTTATTCAAATTCCATTTGCCAATTAGATTTGGTCTCACCCCGGTGTCAAAATTTAAAAAATTGTCAGCGAAAAACAACTGGCTGTCACTATCAATCAGACAGATTTCGTTATTATAAAGTTTAATTTTGCTTTTCGTACTGGGTTTATGCCAGAATCGTGTGAGATTCTTTTAGATTTATACCCTTTTTTCAGAAAATGAAGAATCATTTCTCTGCAATTTCTAAGCATGAAGAGTAATCTCAATTCTGCTATGTGTAGGTGGAATGTTTTTAGAAAAGATTCAAGTAAACCTGTTTACATATATAGCAAACTACTACGGCACATCTGGAAGCAGACATATCTAGTCAAACACCTGATTCCTGATACATCGCTACAGACAAATTGCACCATATATTATCAACAAGAAAACAAAAAGTGGCGGCTCATTCACGATAGCATCGCATATTCAGGTCAATTGACTCAGCATTATTGTAAAACATGTTAGCAAATAAGGCAGATATACGGTATGGTCTGATTATTGTTGCTTATTGAACATGTAATATGAACTGATGTTTTTTTTCTACAAGTTTTATCCGACTGTTAGTCGTTTGCACTTCATGGAGAAGACATGAGACATTAATCTAATTTGCAAATGAATTTGCTCGTGGTATTTTTTAGTATTTTTACATAAATTCATTTGCTTCTGTATAAATAATAGTTCGGTCGGTGTAAGAATCTGGTAAGGTTTCTTTTATTCAGAGTTTTAATGCAGTGTACAGTAGTAAGTAATTCATTTTATCGACTAAACTAGGTAAACCACATTGGCCAAAGGATTTAAATGTAACTGCACTTTTATTTTAATCTTTAAAGATAAATTAATGTCTTCTTCAACAATTTAACACATATAGTTTAAACAAACATTTAAGATAATTTTGGTTTTGTTCTCTTAATGTGTCACTTGTATGAAAGGTTTCTCGTATTTGCTTCAATTTCCTGAAATAGGTTTTGAAGACTTCTGCTAGTTTTCACATTTAATTCGTTGATATATCCGAGGAATTGCCATTAGGTTATTCAATACAATTTATTTGGCTTATGTTTGTACTTGTGTGTGCAGACAGTAGACAAATAAGTATGCAAATGGTAAGACGACAGCCAATCAGGAAAGTGCAAAGTTGGCACATCAATCTTATAGGTTATTTGGGTGTTTCTAATAGTACAATTTTCACGTTACGCTATTCTTTTAACACCAGACAGCGTGTTCAATTTTGAATTATAACTGTCTAAAGAAACATGATATCATCTTTTAACATGTTTCCTGACAGAGATAATATCGACAGCAAGCGCTTTTAAAATGAAAAATTCTATATACCATTCTTCCTTTCATAATTAACCTTAATCACGTTTTTCAAGTATGGAATTCCTAACGTTCTTTATTTTGCATTCACCACAATGAGATGTGACCACAACGTTACCGCTTACGAGTCAGCCACTCAAAAAGATGATTTATGGATTTTAACCTTACCTTCACGTTACTGAATTTGGCTTAACTAAATTTCATTTTTAAAAATTTAATAAAAAAACTTAAGATCTTTCAATTTTAGTTATCTAGTCTTAACATGCCTCTCCATTTAAGTACTTCTCACTTAAGGACCATAACAGAAGCAAATGATTAATATCATGTTTTTGGGCTATCATCAGTGGAATCTGCTGGCATGTTGTGCTTTTCAAAATAAGTTCTTTCTGTTTCTTTGTTTACTAGAATTATTAAAAACTTTTTAAGACCATAAATCAAAACAAAAAGATTTTTCTTATAATCTAAAGTAGAGATTATTGCGAAACTGAGATATTAAGTCTGAACTCGCTTTTGATTAAAGTAACAAGTAAAAACAGTAAACTTTAGCTAAATACTGTTTATTTCTTTCATACCACAAAATAACACTTTCATATGCTTTGACATTTAAATATTATGATCTCCTTCCTCTTCCCTCGTTAATTAAATAGGGACATTTACGATTTGAGGCCAGTGCTCTGAATTTTTGTACATTTACTCTTGAAATGCTATTGAATGCTTTTAATTTGAGGATACAAATATTGATTTTTTTACCTGTTATAAAGAGGAAAGTAATTTTTGCGGAAGTGTAAATCTTCGAACGAACACTAGTGCTTCTTATTTCAGTGAATGAAGTTGACGAGTTCAACAAACATAGTAACATAAGAATAGTTTTGGTCTTTATTAAGATTATGTGGAAGTACAGAGAGGCATATTGCTACGAAATTATTTAACTTTTTTTTTTTTAGAAATCTTAAGACTGAATTATGAAAATGTTAGAGACCAACTGAAGTTTCACATCAAATTTATCTTTGAAAGGTAGATAGCAGACATGTTCAAGTATTTTTTGTTTTAAAACCGCCTTTGTGTCCCATGTCTGATTATCTCCTTATATACTAAAACAAATAGAGCGATGCGTGCTATGGAGCAATTTAACAGACAAGTTTATAGACAAATTCAATTTTCCAGACCAACCGTCACTATTGATCTGACGCGTTTAGACTTATAAAATTTTTCGGTATACGAAAGAGGTCGGAATACATAGATTTAATAGACATTGCCTCTTCAATAAAGTCGAAACAGGTTATTTTTGAAGAGATCATGTGTGTGAAGTGGCATTATATAGATATTTTAATCCGTTGACATTTAATTTGGTACATACTGTATTTTACGATGAAAAGATAAGTAACCGATGGATATGATTGTCCTAGGTATTTACAATGTTTCACTGAAAATTTCATGCAAAAGTAAATATGGACGTTTCAACACACACGATCACACTGCATGAAGTGCAGACACTTATAAAATTATATAGTCTTATCACAGGTATATTTCAGAGAACTTCATTGCATTCGGCTGCTCACTTCAGCCGTTATATTGTAATGACCTGCTGACCCTGAATTTCAAAAGCATTTAGTCATATACACTGGTCATTTTACAGGTCACCATGAAACATGGTTGAAAGTGTTTAAAAATAATTGCTGCTTCTCCCTTGTAGAAAATAATCAGCTTTCCTCAGCAGGGCATAACAGATCTTCAAAGTCGTTTGTAAGATGTAATAAAATGGCTTCATGTTACATTGTTTTGTTAACCCATCAAAAATTGTTTTTAATATAAAAAATTGCTTTAAAGTTGCGAGGTATGATAGGAATAGTTTTGATGTTTAGGATTTTATGGTATTTAAGGTTTAATCTCTGATTTATGAGCAATCAAAACAATGAAAACAGTATCAAGTTCACAACACAGGTGCCAATAGATTCATTTCCTGATTACCATAATAGTTTCCGAATCACCGTCTACATGCTGAATATTTGCCAAGGTCTATAAGCGATGAAATAAAACAATAATCCTGTAATCATATTGAGATTTTACATCTAAATATTAAATAGATAAATAAACTCGGAGTTGTTCATATTTGATTGACTAATTACTTAAGAAATGTTTCATTTTCCGCGTTCTTTAGATATCTAATGCGATATGTATGTCAGTGGTCAGAGTATTTAATTATTTAGAAACTTTAAATTGATAAGCATGTATGTTATTCCTCGAATCGTAAATTTATCAAAAATGTCCGTATGGTAAAACAGCAGTATAACATAATTTACAAAGCGTTTTTTCAATATAATCTTTCAATATATAAGCTCGTTTCTGTCTCGCTTCTTTGTCTCGATTTCAAAACTGACAGACCATGAGACCATAACAATCAGCTGTCAAGAATATTCAGACAAATCTCATTCAAAATTTTGATATTAGGCCTACAGAGTATTTGTTAGAACTGAGTGAGTTTTGTTTCAACAATACAGAGACACAATGTCCATCTGTCATATTTGCGTGTTAAACGAAACCATATGAAATCGTCTGTCTATTAAAATCACATACATAATGGCTGTCTTTGGAGACAGATTATCTAGACATGATAAAACTACAACCAGGGAAGGGAATCCTACAGTACAAGAACCAATGAAAACACAATAAAAAGCAATTCTTATTTCCATTGTCACAGTGATGCTTATTAGGCATATGCAGATACCAGGGAATCTTGGTACCAGACCCTAGCTCTTTTTACGAATATAACCCTTGGTATTCTTACATGCCCAGTGTAAAGCACTAATAAACGTGCAACTACCTCGGTGCGTATCTTAGACTTATAACCAGTTCATCTCTAGATAGGTGGAAACACTGAAAAGCGTTTCTGAATATCCCAGTACCTGGACCGGGAATTGAACCGGGCACCTCCGATCTGGTAGGCAAGAGCGTTAACCACTCGACCGTCTCGCCACCTAATACAATATATCAGATTTTTGTTAATATGTATTGTAAAACAAACGTCATTTTATTATGACTTTCTTTTTTCAAAGTGTTAAAATGAATGAAATGTATATGATTGTGTTAAATGAATGGTAAACTCATTATCTGATCATGTTTGATGATACTGCCGCTTCATCATCATTTCATGTCAGATCGTTTGTCCAAAGTGATAAAACGAAAAACTTATTTCAAATAGATAGAAGTATGTTGGTTGGTTTTTACATATCTTAGATCTTAAATGTAAAAATCCATATTTTGAAATAGAATATTCCTTTTATGTCATTACATTCTAAACGTCTTAATTTAATAGTGTGAAAACATGAAAGCAAACCGACGATCTGCACGTCTTATCTTTATTATTCAGGGTTTCTTCCACATATATTAAAGCTAAATGTAGTAAACGTATGATACGGACAATAACACATGTAGAAGATACATTTAGTTTTACTTATGCGGGAATATTTAAATACTTAAAATGAAATCAAACTCTTAAAATCAAATGTGGACTTTTCAAAACCTTCTATCAACTTTATGTTTAACAGGATTTAAATCCTAGATGTGTTTAAATTTTATCTGTAAAAAAATACATTTAGTCAGAAATATAACACACCCTTAAAATATATACGCAACATTTTACTACGTTGATTGTATGTGTTCTAACTTGCATGTGTGATTGCACCCAGTCGATGCTTCAGATTCATTTAGAGTCTAACATAATGGACTATGTATCAGGATTGCATGTTTCATAGATAATGGAAGATCTTGAAATATCGTTCACTGTAGCATTTCATGGTTCCGATAAACAAGTATTAAGCGTTGCAAACGTCACTCCAATCGATGCAATTACTGAATTTCCGACCAAGGGCTGAAATCTCTTTATTACAGTTGTAAGATTTCAATCATTGCTCGATTTTCTACCACACGAAAAAAGTAATCACACTTCCTGTTATATGCCTTGTGAAGCCAATAATTAGAACTCTGCTCAATAAAGAATCTTTTCATGCTTTTTTGATATCTTGTTATCAAAGATTCTCTATTCCAGTCACGCTTTGATAACAGACACATGAAAGCTTACACAAATCTCTTATTTTAATTCGTTCGAAAACTGTTGAAGTAATATCATGGATTTCTTGATAAAACAAAACAAAAGATGCAATAAACTAGTTATTTTAGCAGTTACTACATGTTTCATTCTATATTGAGCATCTTTTGCCTTCAATATTTTCAAATATTATTGTCAACATTAGTAATATAAACCGAGATGTAATATCTTCATATAAGTTAAAGGTCCACTACAAAGCGAAAATCAAGTGACAGTTATTTCAATGGCAAGTACATTACCTTATGCAAGACACAAAATAATGATAAAACAACCAGAAAAATAATCCTCCCTTCTTTTGTAATCTATCGTGTATCTTTCTCCTATCAACTAATCTAAAGTCGATGTAAATTGACCTATATCAAGAAATGTTTTATTAAACGTTACATAACGCGTATATCGAATTTTAAATTCAAAATTTCTTTTTTCACTTTCGCTAATAGCTAGTTCAATGATCGTATTTCTCATTTTTTGTATTTTTCTTAAATTCGATATACGATTTCTGTTACCTTAAACGAAAAATATGCTTTTGGTAAAGGTTCAGTTTGGTAACATTTGTCTTATGATTTCTACTACATCATTTATGCAAATCATTTACTTGCCTTTGAAGAGATGTTAGCGTATCTGAAGTAAGAAGAACACTGTCAAAATGTTTTAAACCTTTCATTATTACATTAAAGTATCTTTGAAAATGCCGTTCTTTTTCAGAGAAAAACTGTTCTTAAGTTGCGTTCTTTGTAAGTAAAAGATTATGTGCGTTTGCACTACAAACATGTCATTTTTTACAAATGGTTTTAATTATAATAAATCACTATATAATACAGTGCTATGTTGAAATGTATTTTAAATGCAGATATTCTAGTAGGTACTTCGACGGCTGATGTTGCTGGATGTTCCAGATTGAGGGCAGAGCTAACAACATGTTTTCTTGTCAAGGAAAATGTATTCAGTGGTGTAAAATATGTTTCTTGATAACCGTTCTTGTTTGAGGAAATATATGTTTGGTCTTTTTATGTTTTTTTGGCAAGTAGGTCTATTGCACTCAGTAACGCTGCATGCCTGCTTAATTGGTTTGATCCTGTGTGAATTTTTCTCAGCTGCAGTTTTTTCACAGAAGGATTTTAATTACATTACAGTTTTTTGAGAATATCAAGTTTTGTTTCATATTGTTGAAAGCTGTTAAGGAACAAGCTTATATCCTGAAATCTTTCTTTCGAGTGACTGGGTTTTAAACAGTGAAGATATATTTTTGGATGCATTAGCTTTGCGACTTGTTTAACAGAAAAACAGGAAATACACCCTGATTTCCTTTCAGTCGTCCACGCTTTTATGTATATTATGCTTCTCCTCGCATGTCCGTTACAAAATGTTATGCTTGCGCAATTAACGGCGCACTTCTTTCTCATGCAGCCCTTTACGTGTGAGGTGTGTCAGTTGTTTGCAATAAACAAAATTGTATTGTGCTCTCAACCAGCCGAGAGTATTCAGTTCAAGTCGCCTGAACTATGGTTTCTTTATATTTCAGTTGCAGTAGTGGTTGCCTTCTTTGTGTGCTGGGCACCATTCCATGCACAGAGGCTTATGACTCTCTACATACCTGCAGCTAAATGGACTAAAAAACTTCTGGAAGTCCATAAAGTCATATATTATATATCTGGCGTGTTTTATTTTATCAGTTGTACAATAAATCCTTTATTGTATAGCATAATGTCTTTAAAATTTAGACAAGCTTTCAAGCAAACAGTTTTAAGACCAAAATGTTGCAAAAGGAAAATTCAAACTGCAAAGAAAAGGACATATTGTTCATATAGGTTTTCACATAAGAACGGTTATTCTGAAACAAGTTTTACTTCAGTGGAGCCAGTTTCTCCAGCAAGAAGTTTGCACTCTCACTCTCACTCTCGTTCTCATTCTCATTCTCATTCACATTCGCACTCCAACTCTGATCATGGTTCTGAGCATGCGCGGAAAAACATCGGCGTAAATAAGACTACTCGCAAAATCTCTGCTGCTGTTGAGGAAAAGGAGGCGTTAAACGGTGGACACATGAAACATGAGACTGCGGATAAGAACATTCAAATGGTGTGTAAAGCGTTGAACAATTACAAATCACAGCCCCAGGAGAATCTTGAAAATGTGGAAGAATATGTAGGTCTGTATAACAGAATAGAGGATGTAAATGGATGAAATGGCAAAAATGTTACATGTATATTTTTTCATTCTCATCTACATGTAGTTGTCGGTCAGGTACGAAACAATGAAATTTAAATGTATAGATTAAACATCATATTAATGCATTTGAAGAAATTATTTGTTTAGATGAAAATTCTACGTTGTAATTAAAATGTATGGACTATAAGTTATGTTAATCTGTCTTAATTTCTTTGAAAATCTCAGATTAAATATGTTTATTGAATATTTGTTTAAGGTGTACGAAATGATATTTTATTATTGTAGTAGTTATGAAACTAACAGGTATTAAAGAATTGTTCATAAACACCTGTTGCATTTTGAAAAGTTTAATTTATTAAATCTGTTTCAAAAAGTACGAAATAATATTTTCTTATTGTAGTAGTAATGAAACTAACAGGTATTAAAGAATTGTTCAGAAACACCTGTTGCATTTTGAAAAGTTTAATTTATTAAATCTGTTTCAAAAAGTACGAAATAATATTTTCTTATTGTAGTAGTAATGAAACTAACAGGTATTAAAGAATTGTTCAGAAACACCTGTTGCATTTTGAAAAGTTTAATTTATTAAATCTGATTCAAAAAGTACGAAATAATATTTTCTTATTGTAGTAGTAATGAAACTTACAGGTATTAAAGAATTGTTCATAAACACCTGTTGTCGTTTAAGGTTTAATTCATTACATTTCTTATCTAGTTTTAACTTTCCTGCCAAGTATGACAGTGCTTGGCTTGTTAGAAATGGAATCTTTTGTTTGCCAGAGATTCAATATATTAAATAACAATTCCAGGATGCAATAATTCTGATCGATAAAGATAATT